>JASANF010005708.1:0-62244 GCA_030248245.1 Trissonchulus sp. WLG1_4
AAGGTGGCCTGTCCCAGGAACTTAACCCTTTCCTTCATGAATTTTTCTGACTTGCCGCTAAGTTCCAACTCTAGCAAGACGATGGCTGCCACAGACTGGGCATGCTTCCCAGAAACAATTTTGTGGCAGTACTGTCACGCCAGACCACTCGGCCACCAGCTCGCTTCACTCGGATACGTAAGGTATCCTAGCATGAAGGACATGATTTTGTGAAACATCAGGCCGACAGGTTTCACTGGTAGGAGTTAGGGCCAATTGTTGCTCTGAAGCAACATTATGAAATGAAAGGGTTAAATCTGAGGGGGTCTTGTGTCGGTATCTCAAATCAAAGGGGTAGACCGCCTCCGTGTCATGTGTGGTCTCAAGTATCAAGGCGTGACGACGCACAGACTACAGAGTTCGACGAAGTATATATGTAGTTATAGAATAGTTAAAATTAAGTCTAAATTATGAAATGCTGTGTGGAGGGGAAGCGGGCTTGGGCTATAGTAGAGCACGTACACACCAACACTTGTTTTTTTGTTACAGGTTTCTGTCCATGGTGCACAGCCATACACGTATGAGGGGGAACCGGGGAGAATCGAGGAGCCGGAGGGGAGGGTCCCCAAAATTTAAGCAAAATTTAGAAAAATGGCCCTTTTTTTCGCAAAACTTTTACAAAATTTAGGGTATTTTTGGTCGATCAGGGGGGGAGGGTCCCCAAAATTTGGCCGGAGAGCCCCCCCCTCAAATTTTGACCCAGTTACATGTATGCTGACAGCCATATATGTCCGTCCAGTCGGCAAAATTACAAAATACATACGCTAGCTAATAGTTTGTGCTTTGTTCGTAATCTTGTCGACTGAACGGTCAAACAGCGGTATGAATGGAGCCTTAGAAATGGTTCTTGAATGGTTTAATGAGAGAATGAGGCTGGTTGTAAAGCGCCGCACATTTGAAATGCTCTGATGTTGATTTTTTAAGATTTTTAACAAACAAACAAACAAACAAACAAATTTGCTTCAAAGAAAATGCAGGTGAACAACAAACAGAAAACGAAATAGAAACAAAATGTAAGATATGATCAGAGAATCAACAAAATATGTGCAATATTTTTCAAAAGAAAATACAAAATAACAGAATGAAGAAACGAACAGAGCAGAATTTTTTGATTTTTGGGAACACTTTTTGGCATCGACTAGCGAGTTGGATTTGGAGGTACGTAGAAGTTTTTTAGGCGAGAGGGGGAGCAGGTGTATTCCGCTAGACCGCTATGTCAAATGGATGTCGAATCTGAGGGGGTTTTGTCCCGGAAAAATCAAATCCGAGGGGGGCTTGCCCCCACCCCCCTAGAGTACGTAATGTACATATTATGTGGTTACGAATTACGATGTTCTATATAACTCAAATCGAACGTCTCAGACGTCTTAAACGTTGTACTGGCTTTATGACATTGCAGTATTCTACCCTTGGTAGCTTGTTAGGTTCATACTGTAGTAAATTCTGTTTATAAGTTCGCTGAGAGCCTGGAAGCTGCAAATGTGAAAGCTGAAGTCAATTTTGTACTGATTGAAGAAAAGTGCAGCTTATTCAAATGATGGATTATGTTATCAACTTGACGTTTTTAGTCTTTACTGGTGCCGATGGGAACAATTGTCGGAAGTATATACAGTAGAACTAGATAGATAATTAGTTTTCCAGTCGTCGTGAAAATAAAGTGTAGGCTAAAACACTTCAGCGAATAAAAGACGGCTGCTAAGATGCTTATTAGTGTTTCTTAAATATCAGTTAAGGAGACGAATATATCGTAGCTCGCTCGTATGACAAGCGGAAACTTGACAGACAAAAGATCTGGTAGGTCTAACGTAGTCAATTTACAGCCCAGTACGTTGGTGAAACAGGTCAGCATTTGCGTTCAAGAATCAACGACCATGTAGACTGCATTACAAACGTTGCTAAATCAAAAGTATATAAACTAACACGAAATGCACCAAGGGGCCATGGAGGCTCTAGAAGGCACTAACTTTGAAAATTTTAAGAACATTGTTAACATTACAAAAAGCAAATTTACTAAAAATTTCTTTTTGGCTACGATTAAATATCTAAAACGATACACAAAACAGCGTAATAAGTAAATACTTAGTGGACAACGCACGCATATCACATGCATAGCGTTGTCTTTAAAGACAACAGCCAGGAATACTGTGCCTAGGAATGAGAGTTGCAGCTTGCAGAGGTTGATTTGTGTACAGTTTCAGTCGAAAAAATTTTTTCGAGGGGGGATTCTTCCTGTCCCCCTCCTCCTCCCCTCTGCTACGCCCCTGCCAAACCGATCTAGGTAATCCGTGTCTGTCATATATTTCCTACATGCTATATACATCCGTTTGTATAGTATGTTGGAAATATATAACTCAACAAAATACAGCCCGACCGGAGTTAAGCCTAAGTACATAAGAGTTGTTAAATAAACATTCTTAATTGCATTGGAAATTCTCAAATGACTTGAGGGCAACGCACATTTAATATAAAATATTTAGATAATCTTTTTATATGTCAGATCGGTAGTATTCTCGTCATTATAAATAAACTAGTTGAATAGATGGTATTCAGCTTATGTCACGCTCAGCTGTGCTTGTGACGTTAAAGCTCAATAAATAAAAAAAAACGATTTTGAATCTAATATAAGATCAGTTTGTCAAAAATTATGGTCGACGGATGTGGATGGGATTGACAATAAATTGTATGGAAAAGCGCTATGTAAGTGGAATCATACACTAGTGGTCGAAACTAAATTTGTAAATTTGTAGACAAACCAATATGTAGACGACCTAGACTAAACACCTACAACCACTCCAAGTGCACGATTCGAGGTCAGCGTCAAATGGCTCGCTGATCTAGCTGGATCGCTTTGACTTTAGAAATCAGACAATCAATCAATCAATCAGAAATATATATGTATATATGCAGTTTTCAGAGTTGAAAATGGATAAGCTGCTTACTAGAATGTTTCAAATTTTCCATCTGGCACAAGAATCTTTACGCAGGGTGCACAACACCTTTTAATTATCACGGTATGATTCGGAAACAACTTTTGTGTGAATGACATGTGCAATTTTCTATAAGATAGGTTGGGCTAAGTTGTTTTAAAATAACAAGCACCAGTCCAATGCAAAATGAAAGGTGAAAATATCAAACCTATATTATCACTCAGCAGTCAGCGATACCTCATAATCGTAAAAATAAGAACCAACTTAAACATAGGCAACCATACAATGAATAAACGCATTGCGCACACACACTCACCTTCGCGTGTACCCGCACAATAGCACTGGTAAAACAAACACGCAGACGCACACGCAACTCGTTGCACAGTGCCATTTTACGCCAAATTCTAAAAAAGCTTGTTGCGGAGTGGCGCAGCAGAAAAAAAACTGGATTAGTTTATATAGCAACAGTTAAATCACTTTAATCATAGCATCTTGTTTACTTGGAACTAAAGCTGCTGAAATGAGAGTACATGTGGTATTTTAATTTCCGAAACCATCCTAAGATTTTTTGATAAGCTCTTTGAAAGTTAAAGAATGAAATTAAAAAAACATTTGTGTTGCTCCAGTATTAGTGGAAAGAGTGCGAGATTTAGCAAAGCACAGTACAGTTCAAATCAATGATCTAGCAGAGCAGTACAAACAATCCGGTTGGGTATAACTGATCAAATCTAGTCAAAGCACTTGCTTTGCTATCAATTTTTACCAAAAAAAGATTACAGATTTTGATTGAGAAATTAGAGAAATTACTAAGATCTGTCACAAACATGCCCTTGACCAAGTTTGAATGGATTTTATTCAATTTGGTATATATTTTTAGACACACACACACCAAAACATACACACATAAATACATACATACACACTTATACTGGCAGAATGTAATCGTAATTAGACGCGAACTACTTAAGTAATTGTTAATTGGATGCTAATCACTAACTACATAAGTACTACTAAAACTTACTTAACAGAAGGTCCATACAGTTCCAAGGATAACAAACAGCGAAGACGAAAAAAGAAAGCGGCCCCGACAAACTAAAAAAACGCATTGGTAAGAAAAAGAAGAAACTATAAACAAGAACACAGAACGCAAATCCACAGTCACAATAACGGATAAAGGGGGGATTATAGTTTTAACAACAAAAACAGTGGCCTAACGCTCAGAATATGAACACTTTCTGAAAACGAACTAGCAGGGGTCGAACTATACAGTGAACCCACATATAAATTCGTGAAGAGATTCACACGAACTAACCGATCAGATAAAGGATTTTGACAGATCAACTACACTATTTGAAGTCTAAAACTTTTTTATGAAATAAAAATAAACTAAATGTCAAGATTAAACCGAGGAGCGCCAATTAAAAACAGCGCTGCGAACAAACAAACAGTTGTCTCGATTAAGAACAGTTGAGCCGTTAGTGACACGATAGACAAAAGTCTGATCATGGTGTAATCGCTATTTAACGCAAAAAAGAAACTTATATATTGAAAAGTTAAGCTGAACTTTCAGCAATTCTTAATTAAGCAGTATCAAAACTTTTTGTTGGTAACATTGAGTGAGTGCGTGAACAAAGGGTTATACTTATATCAAATACTCGAGTAATGGGAATAGCTTTTAACAGCTGATTGCCAAGCTCCTTTTCATAAATTGTATCATTATCTACATTATATAACTTAAATAACTATATAGAATGAACGAAATGTACATTACGTTTTGCAGAGCAACTAAGACTTGTCATCTTTATTTACGTGAGAGATTTCATGTGAAATTTTTTGTATCATATTTTGACTTATCGAAGATAATTAACTGACAATTGAAGCGAATCAATCTGATCCAGTAAATATAAGTTATGAATAGGTCCATAATACAGGTTATGAATATGAAGTTGTCATATATAGACCGGCAAACGTCCATAATTGGATACATAAATACGACACAGAAAGATGGATAAGAGAAGTGTATGCATGGATGATCGATAAATATTAATATTACATTTTTTATCATGCCAAAGTAGTTTGAATCTAATTCAAAACTCAACAGCGGCATGTTTTCAAACACGTCGTCTATATAGTCATAAAGTGAAAACTTTTGACAAACTTTTATTAAATCAAAAGAAGCCTGCTAGTAGTTATACGGCTTTATGTTTGTTGTTCTACAATGACAATTAAAGTGTTTTGAAGTATCACAATAACTCGGGCACTTTTTGTCAAAATTGAGTCATTTGGCTGAACATTTGCAGTCGTAAAATTTCACAACCGTTGTAAGCAATACGCAGTTTTGAGTTCATCAAAAGTACGTAACCATAACGGAAAGAGTTCATGTGACACCCTTCACATTGGCTTGTTTGGCGGCACGGAAAATGTGCTGTACAGTAGCGGTCTAAAACGGACCATAACCTATCATACCAGAGTCAGACGCCTTCCAAATCAAGCCCTCTGCAGGTGGAACAACGCTTCTTACCATGTGACTGGGACTAAGTTTAGATATTTTAAATTTTGCCCCTATTTCTATCCCACAGACTTCTGTTTTATTATTCTAATCAAGAGTACATAATAGGATAATGTATGTACATACTCTCGGTGTAATTTAGCTCTACAAAATTATGGTAATGAATGAACATAAAAGTACAATGATGTAATGATGATCTACGGAGTACTCTGCTGCCAACTCTGGAACTCATCGGTGAATTAGTTGCAAAGACGTAGTTTCAGCTCAAGACGCAATGTTCAAGGAGCAACATGCGGTGTTATAAATTACATACGTGTAGAAGATTTTCGCTGTGATTTTCGGAAATGGTGTGCTTTTGGTGGAGTAGAGTCGTTATACTGGTTTTACTGTGGAGTAAAGCCCGGTTCATAGTTCATACATTAGAAAACAAACAACAACAACAACAACAACGACACAACAATCCAAGCATTAGAGGAAACCATACTGTTAATTCGTCAAAAATCTGTCATTGTCCATGTGAATATGGTCTGGAGGACAATTAAGAAACGGGCTTCAGACTGTTTTGATACATTCGGCATAGTCAAACTAGAATATGCGTCACATGTAAATTTTTGACTATAAATATAAACTATAATTGTGCTAATCTGCGCAGCGATTCAATGAGATTATGTACTATATAGTCAAAAGCAGTCAGCGGACCGCATAATACTTCCTTTCATTTCAATGCTTGCTTCCTTGAACACCTACTTGAAATATTGTTGTGAAAAGACACAAAGAACTGTGCCTGTTAAATCCTCGGTCGATTCTTTTTGCAATATATAATTAACAAAAAAACTTAAAAACCCGACTTAAAGATTGAGTGCTAAATTTTTATATTGAACTGTCAGTCACTTTTGTGATGAGTCAGTTTCATACGATAAGTCAAGTGTTGCGAGTGTCATTCCTTGACGTCGGGCTGAACACAGACTCAACTTTTAGTGTTCTTACGTTTAGTCAGACTAAATAAGTGCGCTAGATCAGACCTGATGTTCGGTCATTGTTTAGAGTTTGGAATAAAGTATGCAAGTCCATTTAATTGCTGAGAAGAAGCACTAATATTTGTCAATGATATTTTCATTTGTGGCAGTTTTTTGTAAACAAGTGACCCGCGCATCAAAGTATGCGGCATACAATACCCCACTCGTTCATATAGTACATATTACCCGTGGAAAAGCCGCTTGGACAGTGTTTAGTGCACTTATTGCGAATTTCAATCATTGTGACTAAATATGGATAAGGTGTAATGGACAGTTGAGAAATTTTTTCGAGGGCTGGAAGGGGGGGCACGAGTGCCGGTAAGGGGGAAGGGTTCTGAGCATTTTACCCTCCAAGGAGAGTCATAGCAACTTTTCCATAATTTGGTTTTTTGAGACACTTGCCTGACTTCTGAATTCATGTGCGGTGGAAAGTGTCACGATTGTCTAGGGGGGTGCAGGTCGTATTTTTCCGAGTTGAACCCACCCAATCCTCCCATGCTCAGGATATGATAGATACGTGAACTTGATTGTTGTGAAGATTTCCGTTAGACATTTACTTTGAAGCTTTGATTTTGGTTTCCAAGCTCTGTATTAATTTCTGCAGCAGCAGTATACACTGGTCATACATTATTATTTGTGTGCTCTTTGACACGTACATTCACAATTTTGATAAGTTTGTTTTCGTGATCATTTTGAAACATGACAGCAAATAAAATTGAAATCTAACATTCAGAAAAGAATCTACGGGAATGGACGTATAATACAGAATGACTTATTAAGATGTTGGATCCTTATGGGTAACAATGGGGGTATGAGGAGCGCGTTGGTGCATATGGGGGACGGGGATCTCCTTGAAAATCCTTCCCGTGTAAATCAGACCTCAGTACTTTCACCACTTTTATCTGCGAAATCATGATTCTGCTTTTTGGGACTACACCGTAATTGCGACCTACATACTATGCAACGCATATTTACAGGAATTTAGATGCGTTGTATGATGAGAATGTTTTTCAACGTTTATAGAAATATTTATTTGTCAACAAGGCTATTAGAAATGTAGTGAGAAATATAGTGAATTAGAATTAAAAAAATAATTTATGAAGAGCATGCTACATACTTACTCACTGTGTAGACTTTTCGAGATTAATCTTCAAACTAAGACAGCAAGAGAAACTAGGGTGGCTAGAGTCGTGAAAAAAATGAAAATTTCTGAAATTCAATTACGCTTTAAAGTTTGTCGTCTTGTTAGGAAAAACAGTGAAAATCAGACCAGCAATTTAGAAAGTTTTTTTAAAAGTCAGGCCATTTGCAAAAATCAAACAACATCTGAAACTCAGTCTATGTGCGTGTCGTGACGTGAGACCATTAGGCAAGATTCACAGGCGCCTTATATACGTGGCAAACTGAGCTTCAACGGGAAGTAATTGTTTTCATATCATTCCATGCAGTTATAGGGTCGATTCATACTTACAGCCGTATATATGTCCGTTGAGCCGTCAAGATTACGAAATAATCGTACCACGTGATAGTCTATACGATCAGATTGTGGCGTGATTATTTCCTACTTTCGCCCGGCTGAGTGGACTGTAAGTATGAATAGTATGAATTGACCTTTAAGTGTGTATAACAGGTTGAGACTTCGGTAACACCGTTATTCTGCACCGAAAGCAGCATATGTAACGGGGTCAAAATTATGGTGGGCCTTTCTTTTCAAATTTTGGGGACCTTTCCTCCCAATCGACCAAAATTCCCTCAAACTTTTTAAAATGTGAAATTTTTAAAAGAACTTCTATTTTGTACCAATTTTGCTCAAATATTGGGCCCTCCTTCCCAGCCCCTCAAGTTTGTGGAAATTTTCCCCATGCCGCTTCTCATACATGTATGAAGTAAACAGCCCGTAACCAACAACACCAAAGACATAGGAAACGTTGAATTGCCTATATTACATACATATTTGGCAGCTTAGTGCCTTAGTAATAATGATAATTAATAAAATAATTTGGAAGAGAAAATAGATAATAGAATTAATACAAGTAGTAAGCAGCCGACAAACATATATTCTTGATTGTCTTGGGAGTTCAAATCAGTCGTTTTTACGAAGGCACAGTCTCAAAGTTTAAGCAAGCCAATTATAGCAGCGCATTTTTTATAAGCTGTAGCTTAACTTTGACTATGTTTGATTGTCTACTTTTCTAATAATTGCAGGTATATTTCGTATGTATTTCTAAAGGTAAAACTAAATTCAACTTTATACGTGAGAAGTTTTGTTCCTGAATTTCTTGATAAGTGTGATAACAAAAAGTTATTTTGTAGTCCGTGTCCGACTCCAGAAAGAGAAAGGAAGTATCGTAGTTTTTTGGTTTATCCCTTTCATTTTTATTTTTATTCCGATGTTTTAGCGTGAACGTGCTAAAACAGTCAGCTGCTCAATTTCAGTCCAGAGCTAATTCTAAAATTTTACCGGACTCAAATTTCAGGATTTTGCTGCAGGGTTGCATGCTTAACATTACCTAGTTTGTTAGTAGTTTAGTTTAGTACTCAAATTTGCGGGCCAACAAAGTTAGTTAAGGTTTAGTAATGGCAATGTTAGCTTGTTTTTAGATTGTTTAGTATTAGTTTTACTTAACTACATAAACTAATTTTTTTGGTAAAACAGGAGCTTGATTCATTGAAGCAGTGTTTATGTATCATTAGCCGTATTAAACTTCAAAAACCTTTGCAACCTAACCTTACTTACTTACCTATTATATACCTAAAGCACTGACCATCAGACATAAGCAGGTAATATTAAATTTTGCCGCAGACTGGAAAGGTGTCAAAGAAGCTGTACTTAGCGTATGTTCAGGTTGCTTAGGTATATATCTGTTCTTGAAAGAACGGTATTGCAGTTAAAACATATATGTATATACATATTATGTGCTATATAAGAAGTATATAAGTAGAACACTTTTCCTTCAAAATCATGAGTAGACTTACCTGCTTATTAGAACTGTATCTGCTGCCATAACTAAGAATTTCGCGTGTCAAATTGGGCTTTTTATTCGGCGTTTCCTCAGTAACAGTGCATCATTAGATCGTCTTCTTTTGTTTGTTATCGCATTCTATTGGATGTTTGTGAAGCTGAAATATTCAGACAAAAGAATTATATACATCTTAATACTCAGATGTCATGATGACTCTTCGCATATGCATGCTAGGCATTGATACTAATAAGTCGTTTTGGGGAAAGCTCGTGGAGACATAAGCATTATATCAAGAAAGGGAGGGGGAACTCTTACTGAAACAAAGAAGAATGACCCAGAGGGGATTCGAAACACCCAGGTTCGAATGAACCACAATCTGAACCCTGTCCCTGAGACAAAAAAACACGCTATTCTATTACGCAATGAACTAATTGCAAGCATCAAGAGCGCAGCGCCGCAAAAATCACGTCATCTGTTTTGTTTCAGGGTTCTGCAATTTTTGATCAGACTTTAGATTAAGTTCATAACTCAACATAAGATTGGCGAATGATTATGAAAATGTATAGAAACGGCTAAACTTTATCATCCGCATTTACTCTACTCGCAAAATTTTATGAATTTAAGTTAATCCTATGTTGAGTATGAAATTAATCTCGTTAATCCAGTTATTATTAATTTATGACAAGACCGTGCTGAACCCTGAGACAAAACAGGTGGCGTGATTTCTGCGACTACTCGCTGTACTCTTGATGCTTGCGGTTCGTTCTTTTTATAATGAAATCCCGTGGTTCTTTTTGTCACTGGTCCAAGCACATTTTGGTCTGCCTTAAGTTTGGAAACAAGCAGCGGCCGTGCATACTTGACTCAGTCAGTCAATGCACTGAAACCAAAATTGCATGTAAATCATGCTTAGTTTCAGTGTATTGAACTGCAGGCTGCACTCTTCACTGAAATCAGACACAGACCGCGGCTGACCATGACGTGTATGTGTGTGTGTGTGTGTGTGTGTGTGTGTGTGTGTGTGTGTGTGTGTGTGTGTGTGTGTGTGTGTGTGTGTGTGTGTGTGTGTGTGTGTGTGTGTGTGTGTGTGTGTGTGTGTGTGTGTGTGTGTGTGTGTGTGTGTGTGTGTGTGTGTGTGTGTGTGTGTGTGTGTGTGTGTGTGTGTGTGTGTGTGTGTGTGTGTGTGTGTGTGTGTGTGTGTGTGTGTGTGTGTGTGTGTGTGTGTGTGTGTGTGTGTGTGTGTGTGTGTGTGACTTGTGTGTGTGTGTGTGTGACTTGTGTGAGCGAGTTTAACGTGTGTTGTGTTGGTACATAGAAGAATCTGCTGACGCTTGGCATAATCAATGTAAGACGGCAACTACATCTATTTGTTAATAAACAAAAGGTGGACTACCAACTAATAATGTGAACGTTGCGCCGTTTTGAACCTATGAAGAACGTGACCAACGGTCTCGGATTTGGTAGTCTAGATTTTGACACTAAATTCTGCTTTTTCCAAACACTGTTAAAGATTCAATGTTACATAATTGTTCCAAATTTTCAATCAACGCATTCTCAGCAAAGTTTTTTTAACACCTATTGAATAACTTTATGACGCAGAAAAGGGACATGTGAAAAGTGACAAAAACCGTTTCGGGAATTTTTTCAACTCGGTATCATTTCTCGTCGTCAGTCGTGTCAGCATCGTGTTGACTTGGGTCAAAAAAATTTTGTCCTGTTGCCTATTTTAATGCACAGTAATGGCATGGCGTTCATGTTCTGTGCAATGGCATATTCTGCAAGCACGACAATGGAATTGGCAACACAGTAATATGATGAAGTGAATAATCTAGTAGCAATGATAAATAGTGAATGCACTGTCTTTTAAAATTTTGTGCTTGCCGCGCTATATTTTACCGAAACGGTAAAATAATACTGACTGTCATCATGTGCAAACATACTTAAGCTCGTCAACAAAAGTGCTTGTTATATTAATTACTATTGCTCCGTAAATTGTTGTTGCCTGTTGATAATGAATATCTGCCATTTCAGCAGCACACGCACCTACACACTCACACACACACACAGACGTGCACACACTGGCAGCCATCGAAAACCATTTTTTGTACATCAGCAGAACAGCGCAGTAACTACTGCTGATCGTCGTGGAGCTGTTACAGAGAGACCTAGCAATTTTCTCAGTAGCAGACTCTACCTTAATATCTAGTATACGCGGCGGCTGAGGCCGCCGCTTAAAAACTAACAGACTTTGTTATATCCGACATACCTAGTGGTTAATTAATACACTGCTTGAGTGTTCAAAGGCGAAAATACCATCTGGTTCGGATTACTTTAATGATATTTGACCGTATCATTAGTCACGGTAGTGCGTGCGGAAGTCACAAATATGGTCTGCTGCCAAATAAGAAATGTAAGTTACTTGTAGTATTGATTAATGAATGAAAACACCTGTCTATGTACGTAACTGTTGAGTTTACTAACTTGTGGAGCTGAATAAGCCTTAACCGATAACAACAAACCGAAAAACTTATTAACAGAACTATAGATTACATTTTCTTTGTTTGCAGAATTAAAGTTACAGTTAAAATTTAGAAAGTTTTGAACAACATTTTTGTGGTTCAAAAGCCATTTAAAAAATCATTTATTTACTGATAATCTGTATAAATTAGTTAAATAATCCATTGAAAAGCAAAAACTGTTTTTGGATCTAGGAAACAGTAACGTAGACATTGAACCGTCTTTATAAACAAACGCTTCATCTATGCCATGTAAGCCTTTGCCTAAAAGCTTTTTCAATGATCTTGCTTTTAAGGCTAAAAGCATACTTCTTAATTGAGCTCTTTAGCATTCGATTATTTGCTTCAGAAGAATCAGTACGTCACTTTGAAGCACTAGTTGGTACTGTGGATTGAACCAAAAATTTTTTCAGATGTCATTAAACTAAAAGTTTGGTAATTAACTTGAGCGTACGTGTGACTAGAGTCTGACCAAAAATGCTGGACCCTGAGATAGAAAGAAACATGGGGTTTCATTACGAAAAGAACGAATTGCAAGAATCAAGAAAGTACAGCGACTATTCGCTAAAATCGCGCCACCTGTTTTCTCAGGCTTCAGCAATTTTTGCTCAGACTTCAGTTTCACTCTTTAAGTGGGCATTTATGTATGTATATACGTTTTAGAGTGTTTTTGGTATAGTGCAAAAACAAAAACAAATTATTTGGTAATAGTTGCAAGCTCAAATCCAGAACGGTTCTACCGCCTTAAACTTGACGAATCTAATTCATAATATGATTGGAGTCGAAAAATGCCGGTAGTTCATTTGAATTCTAGAGTAATTCCTAGAAACTGGGAAAAGCTAAGTAGAGCAGAACAAAAAATATCCTCGCTTCTAGTTCAGATGACTGTGTATTAAGAGTCCGTTAAATTGTGTCGGCGGACTTATAATATGAATATAATTAGACTTGGACCCAATTCCTCCAATTGATTAAACGGATTAGATTAATTTTCCTGAATAATTCATGACATATTCTGAGAACTGCAGCAGAATTTATCATACGAAATATTTGTGCACATTTCTGTAATTCTATGTTAAACTTTGAAAAGACAAAGTTGAGAAGCAAATTGTTATGTAATCCGTTAAATTTATTTATAAATCGGCCAAAGACAAAAATTGGTTAGAATTCGATTTTAGTTTCTAGTCAAGCAGCGTACGTTGAGAAAATGGAAATATTTGAGGGCGGAAGTCCCTAAAAGCTATAGTCATTGAAGACGTGATCCCCCTCATGAAACGCAGTTTTTTTAGAATTTAGCTGACGACGAATAAATAATAATAATAATAATAAATAGTTTGCCGCCGAATAAATTAGTGCTTCCGCTTGCCTATTTGATTAAAAAAAGGGAGCCGGCGGTAATCAAGCAGGCAAGCGGTGCAAAGACTTTATGACTGTCAATGCGGTTAATGGAAATGAGCGACAACTTTTGTGCTTGACTTCCGCCGACATATTCAGGTGACTATATATGTGCGGCTTCTTCCAGAAAAGTTGATAATAAAAAAGAACTGGTGACAGAGCATGTGCTACATACGTATACGTGTATAGCAAAGAAAATCCGATTCGGCAGCTAGTTTTTTTTTGCATGACACGTGATGAAAAAACCTCTGGTAAAGCTGTGATAGAGGCAGTAAAGCCTGTCGTCAGGTTTAAAAAATTTGGGCCGTGCCCGTATCCGAAGATGAAATAAGAGGATTAGATTCAAGAATTCAAGATTGTAAAGAAAAATATCGTAGGCTTAATGTTAAGTCATTGACTGCGAAAACAAATTAAGCTGCAGCACATTTTATAAATTTAATTTATCCATAGAGTACATTATTCAGCTCTGAGAAGTCATTTACCTTCATTACGATTAGAAAATCCAGAATATTACTAAAATATCTAGGTGGGGATTTACTTAGGTGGGGTCAGATTTCTTGATATTGACTCTAATGCGGCAATTCACATACACCTATATATGCTTTGATTGTGCAGCTAGACCGGAAAATACAGTCCCATCCATAACTAGAGTGCCAATTTTCGCAAAAGCAAAAAATTTTACGAAGACTTTTCTTCGCGGGTTCGCGAATATTTCCCGATTCCCGGTCATAATTGTGTCCCTTTTTTTACATCCTTCTCAGGTCAAGGGGTCAGCCTGCTAATGCACATGCGCATAAATACGTGTAGCGTATGTATTTCACGCATATGTAGCTAGCCTTGCCTTCACGCTAAATTAATATTAACGAATTCGCGAAGGGCCTTCGCATTTTCGCCTTCGCGAAAACGAAGGGACACTATATCTGGCCGGAACTGTATAAAATGTCTGACAGGATATTCAGTTCTTCTAAAAGAATTTCTTGATGAAAAGATGAAAACAGCACACAAGTGGAACGATTCAGTATCAAAGAGTAACTTTAATCCTACAAAATCTCAGCTTTCTAGTCCAAAAAGGAACCTCATCTGTGAGAGCCGAATAGTATGTATATATATATATGAATGTGAACACAAATATACGGCAATATGTTTTATGCTTCAGTATACACGAAGTTATGTAAAAAGTACAAACAATGCGATGGGCATTATTACCCCAACTTCGATTTGAGATGTTTTTTTTAAATCTTATCAAGACAACACATAATCGATGCATATAGACATTGATTTTAACAGTTTGTGGCAGATATCCTGCTTATTCTGCCCATAATAGATAACTAAAACGTTCCGTTTGTTTGAAATGACTTTGAGCCTAAGTTTGAAAATCGAATTTAAGTCTATAGAGTGCCGGGTTGCCATTGAACCCGTAGCCTTTCATATTGTAATACAATGATATACGGTATAAAACAAAATCAGTATAATACCAAAACGAGTAATTATGTAAGTTAAGGTGATGCGTCAAACCTCATTACTAATGCAATTTTCTATAAATTGAATTAGAAATATGGGTTCTGTATGTGTTCCTTCTTATAATGATGAATATTAATTTACCATTACCTGAAACGTGAGATGAAAACACATTTGACAACCAAAAGTTAATTTGACAGCATTCATTATGTTAAACGAAATGAACTTATATACTGGGAAGGTACATACAGATATAGGCTAGTGTTACTACCAAGTACCACCATGTTCTGGGAAAAGAACGTAATTTTTTTATTAAAGAGCCTTACGTATTTGAAGTTCTTTTGACCTTTTCATTATTTTTATTAATTGGAAAAGATTAACTAGATTAACTTCTGCAACTCAACATAAGTTTGACGAAATTTTATTCAACTTTGTAGAACAACACAACTAAACCGTCTGCATCTGCTTGCAAAATTATGTGAATAAATTAATCCTTCGCTGAGTTGTGAAGCTAATCTAGTGAATCTAATCCAATTAATAATTAATTTATGAAAAGGCCCTATAATTAGTGGAACGAATTTTTTAGCTATTCGTCTTCAAGTTGTAAAATTTAGATACCTACATATGTATATAGTCTCTCTCGACGCTCCCTCTTCCCTAACTACATAGTTCGTTTAATATTGTGCGGTTCCATTCACCAAATCAGCGTGCGTGTGCGCGAGTAGCTTTGCTATAGGAGGATCGATCCTCTATCCTCCAGATTAAAATTAGATTAGATTAAATTAGATCCGAAGCTTTAACCACTCAGCCACGAATCCTTTTGACTAGAGTGACTACCAAAGTCTGACCAGAAATTGCTGAACCCTGAAATAAAACAGGTGGCGTGATTTTTGTGGCCACTCCCTGTACTCTTGCTGCTTGCAATTCGTAATGAAATCGCGAGCAGCATTTCATTCAATAGCATTAAATATCAAAAATATCAATATCATTATATCAAATCATCATAGTAGCAAATTAGATCATCCTAATTAAACATTCTACACGTGTGCATTTGGTTGGTGTTTCAGAAGACAGCTTGGATCGAGCCTCAGTCAGCAGTGGGGGCAGTGGGTCGGGCTGCGGCATGAAACTTCGCTCCTCCTCCACCATGCCCGTCCCGGTGCTCAGCTCAGCACCCCCCACGCCCACGCCCGTGGAAGAGGAACGGGGGGACCTGATTAAATTCTACAATCAGATTTTCGTGAAACGCGTCGAACCCTTTGCCAGACATTTTGCCCCCGCTGGCGTCACTGCGTCGGCGATCAGTAATAGTGCCATCAAGGCTGAGGTGAGAAGAGGGGGATTGACTTTTATGTTAGATAGATATAACATAACATTTTATAGGTAGAGTATTGGGAATTCTTAAAGTGGGTGATTGGAAGATATTTTTTACCTGTAATTGTATGACAGTAATTGTGACGGTTGCATATTTTCAGGTTTTCCTTATTAAATGCCCTTGCCCTTAGATTAGGCTTCAACTTTAGGCGTAGGCTGTTTAGACATCTTCGTTTTTTTCTCTGATCACCCACTTTAAAGAAACCCGAGTATTGTACTATTTTCTGTGCAGAGCACTGTACATAACTGCATATTCGGTGGACTGCACCCAAAGATTTTAACTAAGTCTGAACTTTAGCCAAACTCCAGTTAAATTGATTGAGTTAATTCAGAAGCTGAGCCGCAGTTAACCTGAGTTTTCAACTCAATTTTGAAGCTCCAACTGTGATAATCTTCATTGGTGCAGCGGACTTGATCCGATTCAAGGAACTTGAACCTGAGCTAAATCGGTTTAAGCTAATCCTCAGCGAAACCAATTTGGTGCAGTCCACTGTTTATGTCCGAATTTTTGAGAAGCCTGTGGTCGTATTTTTTCTAGTTGAAAGTTAAAACATCACTGTTGTTGTTATTGGAAATCACCGCAGAATATGTTAAAACTTCAATCTACTTATGTACTAATCTAGCCAAAAGTTGTTTGACAACCACTTACAACTCTCAGCCTCTTTTTCAGCCAATTTTTTAATATCGAATAAAACGTACATTTTCAGACAGAAATAATCACTTATTTCTGAAATATATATATTTACTAAACATGAAAACGAGACTAAAAGAGACTTTTAGATGTGATAGTTAAAAGAGACTTTTAGATGAGATAGTTAATTGAAGTTAGTCTTTTTTAGGACGGTGGGCCGAACAAAGCCATTCCCCTGTCCCCGTTGCCAGATTCTAGAATAGCCACCATTTCCCCACGCAAGCGAATCGGCGGTGGCGTCTTTGTGTCTCCCATGAAATACCAGCAGTCCTGTCCCACGCCTATCTCGCCCGGACGCCCTCTGCAGTACAGCTTCAGCAAAAGTCCATATAAAGTAGGTTCAGTAAGGGAGTAAAGGGATTTATGTATGTAGCTGTAAGTGTGAGTCGACACTAAGGGACCATTCTTTTACCTGATTAAACGGACTAACCTTATTTTAGACCGAGGTGTAGGAATGAATTAGGTATCGGACTACATAAACGTAAAATAAATTAGCGTTTAATTTTACATAGTCCAATAAGTTCTCAAACTACTACTGAACTTACTGACATATGTATTGTTAGTGGGGGGGGGCTGGAGGCGGGGCGCCCCCCATTTTGTCCGGACCCCCCCCTCCATTTTGATCGCCCCCCCCCGATTTGGAGCCCCCCCACCATTTCATGGGGTGCCTCCCCCATAGCCTAAATTTTTTTCCGGAAGGACGTTTTAGCGACTTTTTAGCTTCAGCCTTCAGCGATGTCGTGTTCGTCGGGTTTTCGGGTCCTTTTTTGCTAAATTTAGCATTAGCCTAGCTATAGTAACGTATGAAAACGTAACATTTAACGGATAATAACCATTTTTTCGTGTAAAAATAGTGTCATCGTGAATTCCGGAGGTCTTGGAATGGCATTTTTTAGCATAACTATTAAACCGTTTAGACCAATTATAATTATCTCTTTAATCCGGTAAAGGAATAGGCCCTAAGAATACCACAAATAAGTATAAAACCGATGAGTTTACATGCCTGTGTCACCAATTGTACATGCTCGTTTATTCACATAATAAGCTAGGCTGGTGCTGGCTGGCTTTTTTGGACTTTTTTTAATCTTTTAATCCACTTTTTAGGACCTGTGTGCCATCAACAACATGCTTCGGGAAGGAAACCTGGATGGTCGTTCTGGCGTGGCGGCCCGCGCTCGACGAAGACTGGAACTGTGCGAGCCCACTACCTCCGGCAATATGATGGCCAACGCCAGAACACTTTAACCTGACTGTGCATAATGCCCGCTTCCCACTGCAGGTTTAAGGTTTAAGGTTTATGGTTTAAGGTTTAACGTTTCATTCACACTGGCAGTTCAAGGTTTAAGGATATTTGAATGTCGTACATTCATTGGCTGGATGCTGAAGCTCCGCCTACTAACAGCTCGCAGCTGATTTTTACAGAATACACAAGCTCCGCCTACAGCTCGTAACTGATAGACTTAAGGGGGGGGGGGGGGGGGCTACCCAGGTCAAAAATCAAAGTTCTCCAATTTTGCTTATTTTCACATATGTTACTCCCCCAAGGCAACCCAACGTCAGATGAGAACAATTAAGCTTGAAGGTGCACTTTTGGTTCAGTGCGTTCGTCAGTGTATTTACAAAGGGAAAAGTACGCAAAAATGCCTAAAAGTAGCCGTTAGTTGAACAGTTCTAACACAAACCACATCAAGCCAATCAGGCTGAAACTTGGCATAGTAGCAGCCCACATGCATACGCAAAATCGTATGATCCGGATTTTCTATGTGTATTTTCAATTCTAAAATCGAGGGCTAAATGTGAAAAAATGGCTGTTTTTTGGGCACGCTAAATTTGAGTAATTTTACATTTGGCGTCACTGCTCAGGCCATGGGCAAAAATTTAAAAAAATGGATCATAGAGGTTGAGATATGACATTAGGCTATCGAATCATGTAAAAATCAGCTTCGTCAGTATTTACAAAAATTTCGAGTAAAGGAACGCTTTGTGAGCACAAAAAAAACTTTTTTTGCGCCTATGATTTACACGAAAAATTGAATTTTTGATAGCCCCTAGTAAAAAATTGACGAAAGCATTGGTTCCAGTTTGTTACATCTGCTACGTGCCTTCCATGGGGCTATATTGTGTGCAAATTTGAAGCGAATCAGAGAACCTAAAATTTTCACTTATACAGGTACCCCCTTCCCTTAATGGAGAAGCTCCGCCTACAGCTTGTAGCTGATTGGCTGAATCCTTAAACCTTCAACCAAAAAGTTGAAATTTTTCAACATCGTTAAACCTTAAACCTTATCCCTATGCAGTGGGAATATGCACTATGCTCAAATCATGTTCTACGTTAAACCTTAAACCGGAGCCCTGCAGTGGGACGCGGACATAAATGTCGCCTCAGTCGTTTTCTAAAGCAGTGCTTTATGTGAATATAATATGATGCTAAACGAAATGTTTAGCGAAAACGAAATATATTTTATGAAATTGTTGCATTTGTAGCTTGTAGGGGTGAGGTTTTGTGAAGGGGCGATATAGAAGCGATGGTGATCAACATTTCTTGAAAAAATCTAGATGTCGAGATGCAACTGACTCGTTAGGTCCGATTACGTGCAGTCGTGTTTCCGTTCAGCCGAAAATGTAGCTGAGGTGGCGTGATTTAAGGTGGTAGTTGCGTTTTCGAGGTTTTTGTGATTTCTATGTAAACTTTGCGCCACCAGTACTCAAGTTATAAGTGACGCCTGAGCATAAATTTTTGGGACAGTATTGTAAAGGTCAAAATCCCCAGGCATGTCTCTCACTTTTTTGAAATTTCACCTGTGGACATTTTTAGAGGGTTTTAATTACAAGAAAATATCTTAAATTTTCGGTGCGTATGCTTTTCAGCTATTTTCTCAGTAAATTGACTAGTTATTAAAAAAGTGGGGGACATGCCTGGGGATTTTAAACATGTCAAAAACCTCACCAACTTTCAGCCCCAACAGGTAATCGTATGATTCAGAGCTGTGGCGCAAACTTTTTGTAGAAAATTTTAATATTTTGGAAAGGACCTTTCTTTAGTCGCTTATACTAGAAAGAAAATCACAGGTTAAATTTTAAGGCATAGCATACATTTAGGAAAGATATTGTTCTACCTAATGCAAAAGACCGCTTGTGATTTGAATTTGTAAACGCTGAGCTATGGCTTTTTAAAAAAACACCTAAAAACGCAATTACCCCCTTAACGTAATTTGCGTAACATGCCTGTGGTACGAATCGACCAGGCTTGGTCGCAATTTACATAGTGGTGTTAGGGGGGAGTTATACTATAAACATACTCACAGCCGTGCCTGTATATTTATTTAACTGGCAAGCTGTAGAAAAAATCGAGCCAGTTAATGATGCCAAATCTTCAGTATCTCCTATGGTTGGCGTGATTTTACCGGCTTAACTGACACGGCTGTAAACATGAATAGCTCTTATGATAAGTTATTATTTTTTTCACATACATAACTTTGTTTTTGCATTCAGTTTGCTCGAGTCTTATGTGATGTCTAGGCTGTACTTAATTTAGATTGTACTCTTGATTTTAGATTGATTTTAGATTATACTCTTACTTGATGCATTGAGCTCAGTTCATACTTTTTCGTTAAGTATGTAGGCATTGAGCTCAGTTCATACTTTTTCGTTAAGTATGTAGGTGTATTCCAACTTACATTCTGACAATCTACTTCGAGACTTTCCGCTTTTTGATGACTTAATATTTGTACGGGCAAACTGACACGCGAAAAGTGGACATATACTTACAGTCATGTATCCATTAAGCTTGCAAAATTTCGGAACAATCACATTAAATTTATTTTTGAACAATAATCGATCTGCACATATTTGCGGAGTTTGACATAGTATGATGATACTATAGTCTGTCCAGAAAATTGTGGACCCGGATACAAAAAGAAACACGCGATTTCGTTACGAAAAGAACGAACTGCGAACATCAAAGTACAGCGAGTGGTCACAAAAGTCCCCCACCTGTTTTGTCTCAGGGTCCAGCAGTTTCTGGTCAGAAAGTAATTAACATACATACATAATAATGTGTTGAGTGCTGTTAAGCCTGTTTCACACGATGGAGAAAAACGTGGGGAATCCCCACGTGGGGCGCCCCATGTGGCACCACATAGGGTGTCACACGGTGCCACATGACGCCCCATGGGGCACCACGTGGGGTGCCCCTTGGGGCATCATGTGGCGTCGTGTGACACCCCATGCGGCGCCCCATGGGGGGCCCCACACGATGCCTCAGGGCGCCACATGGTGCCCCACGGGGCACCCCATGGGGTGTCACACGGTGTCACATGGTGCCCCACTGGGCACCCCATGGGGTGTCACATGGTGCCACATGGTGCCCCATGGGGCACCCCATGCGTTTTCCCTATCGTGTGAAACAGGCTTTAAGGGTGTGATATTTTCGGCTGAACTGACAATCGCCTGTCAATCCGGCTTCGTTTCGGACAAGTTACAGCTAGCTGTGAGGCATTCTGTAAAAAAGTAGTGTCGAGAAGTCACAACATTGATGTATCTATGTACATTATATGTATCAAGTTTGATTGTTTTTTGTTGTTCATTTTTTGCACTTTGAATGAGTTTTCTTTCACTGTTATTGTAAATATGTAAATACTTCTTATGTAGTTTTACGCTTTATCGTAGGTAATAGTTGGCCGTTCGGTTAGAATTATTTATCGATTCAGCAAAACTTATTGTCTAATACGCAAAATATGTAGACTGACCTTTGTTAAGGTTCAATGCCCGGGCTGTATTCTCATTACGATATACCCGTTGGTACATAAGTTATGCTATCTTTACCCACTGGTAAAAGTAAGAGTGAATTATTCTGAAAAAGTGACTGAAGTTAATGTGATAGCTAAAGCGATCAAGCTTAGGTCAAAAATGTATTAAAAATGTTTTTTGCAGCTAAGCATATTAATTTAATCTTGCAAATTGTAAACCTTTGCGTTCAACATTAGCCTTGTCTTTGCCTTTTTAACTTTTTAACTTTACTCGTACCTTTACCAGGGCTGAAAATAGCCTGACTTTACTCGTGCTAATTGTGATAATAAGGTGTCTCAATTTTTCAAACGGATAGTACCATATTCTACAATATATATAATAATCGTAAAAGTCGCCTTATTGTTTCAGCAGTGATTTTTCTGCATTGGTTAATGGCTTACTTGTTGCAGTCATGGCAAGTACATAAACCAGGTTTTTTCAGTCTTTTTTTATTTTATTTCATACGTAATTTTTAGTTCTTCTCTTCATTTTTTTGTTATTTTTAGTATGCTTTTTATGTTCTCCTAAGTTGGTCTGCTCTGTTCTATTGTACGTATGGGCATATTATATTGTTGATTTTATATTAATGTTACTTTTTATGTACTTTATCGAATTTCATTTCAATCGTTCACCATTGAACGTTACAGACGGGCCCGTGGGTTTTTGAATGCTATTTTTGTACGTCAAGTGGAATTAACTAAAATGTGGTTAGTATGGTACGTAATCTAGGTAGTGGGTTAGGTGTCTGGTAATTATTGTGGAAATGTTGTTTTTATTGCTTGCTTGTTTAATGTTTATATATATATCTAAATTGTTGTCTTTGTTATGTGCACAGTAAGGTAAGTGTTGTTTACGCATAGCTTAGTTAACGTAATGCGTATGTTACGTAATGACTGCTTAATTCCAAAAGTACGGTACCGACCAAAATTACTTGCACAGACTCCGGCGTTAAAGCTGAGTTGAAGTCAGTTCATTCCGGTATCAAAGGATATATAACTGTAACTGTGTTCCTTGCCGCTGGAATAAAGGGGGCTCCGACTCTGTTTTGACTCGGGATTCTGTAACAAGTATTTTTAGTAGGTACTGTACATATAGGATAAAGAAACAATAATCCGAATATGTACTCTTGTTACTTATATGCCCCTGATGGATTGTAACTTATGTGCAAATTCAGTGCTCTTATTATCCTAAATGAGATGTACATAAAGTAAAAGTGCAACTCCGATTATTCTGTGTTACGTTTTGTCTTTAATAATTGATTACATAGTTGTCAGCAGCTGAAATGAAAACGTGTTGGGGGGTTATGGTGAGGTTTTAGCGGCGTGGGGTTTGCTTCCCCAATAATATATAGTACATACATAGGTATGTTAAAGTCTGACTAAAAAGGTTGCGCCACTTCATTTTTGGCTTATTGGTGAAGAAGGTAAGAGATCAAGAACATATGTATATATCAAGAATATATGCATTGGTGAGGCTATCTCTTGCCATTTTCAGCAATTAGCAAAAAATAAAACGGCGCAACCTTGTTTGTCAGACTTTAGGCCAAATGCAAAAATGGGGCAGGGGAAGTACTGTATCTGTGAAGTTTGAGTAACAAGATTTCCACACACTTCAAGATTCCCATTCTTCAAAATCCGTAATCTCACAATATTCAGTCTACATATGTATAAAATTATGAATAATCTTGGCAGCAGGACGTATGTATGTACATATATGTACTTTCTATGTACTTCACATATCTTTTTGCAGTTTCTAATCGATTTCTATGATCTTACTGTACATATGTAGCTTGGTCGGCCCGGGCCCGTAAGGCGTCCAATAATTTTCTCTCGAATCCCATATTAAAACAAGATGCCTCTGAAAGGGGCAGGGTTCCTCCCCAGAGATGTTGATCAAAAATAAAGCATTTCGCTCTTTACTTCTTGAAAGTTACAGTGCAGCCTAATTCCATAACTCAGGGCAGGTATATGCTCCTACAGTCCGGTTTTACCGCCTAATTCCATAACTCAGGGTAGGTATATGCTTCTTCCAGTTTCACCGGAAAACAATTTGCATAGCAAGGCTTGGGTGTATCTGATATGTTGCTCAGAGCCTCAGAGTTTGGGCTTTTTCACTGTTTCTTGAAGCTTGGTGTGCGTGTGTTACTTGAGTCAGAGTTTGGACTAATTGTTTTTGAAACATGAGTTTGTCTAGAAGATGTCCGCTGTCCGAGCCAAAAGAGCCGCAAAATCGTATGATCCGGATTTATGTATTTTCAATTCAAAAATCGAGGGCGAAATGTGAAAAAATGGCCGGTTTTTGGACCCGCCAATTTGAGTGATTTTACATTTGACGTCATTGCTCAGGCCATGGGCAAAAATTTAAAAAAATGGATCATAGAGGTTGAGATATGACGTTAGGCTATCGAATCATGTAAAAATCAGCTTCGTCAGTGTTAACAAAAATTTCGAGTAAAGGGGCGCTTTGCAACCACAAAAAACTTTTTTTGCGCCTATGATTTACACGTAAAATTGAATTTTTGGGAGCCCCTAAAATTGGCAAAAGCATTGGTTCCAGTTTGTTACATCTGCGATGCGCCTTCCCTGGGGCTACATTGTGTGCAAATTTGAAGCGAATCGGAGAACCTAAAATTTTCACTTTTTCAGGTAGCCCCCCCTTAAGGCTGCAGAAACACAACAACGGAAAGGTCACATACTATGTAGGTACTGAACTGAGGAAAAGCATTTTCGGTGTTTATATACTGCTTATTTTATTCTATTTTATTAGTGAAAAATGAGTCTCGATTATAGAAGTTCAACATAAGATGAAAGACTTGCGTAAAAACACGTCTACACTACAAGAATATTTATATTTTGCATATCAACTGTAATTGGCCACTAGCAATATCGATTATCGATTAACTTGTTATCGGAGCAAAAACCGATGACAAAGGTTCCTTCTCTAGAAGGAATACCTTGTACGTGTAATTTTCACAGTGGTAGGTATGCTGTAAAAAGTATTGGACATCGAGGAATCGAGCCTCTGACATTTCGCGCCTTAAGCGAGAATGATCCCGGTAGGCCACCAAGGCACAAGTTCTATTGGTCAAGGACTGCGTGTTTTTTGTAACGAAATTTTAGCAAATTGGCTAAAAGCTCCGATAATTTTTTATCCAATCCAAAACATTTTTAGCCACTGTTTAGAAGCGATTATTTAGATTCACGGAAATTTTAATTTTTTACAGATGATTTTAACTTATAAGATGCGATGCGGTCGTGCAAGCGAAAATACGTAGTTCCGGAAGTGGAAAGTTAATATTCAAAAGTGAATTCCGCTTCCTCTTATGTGCCATTGTAATATTGATTTTACAGAAGCTCATACTAATGTATGTACACAGGGGCGTAGCCAGGGGGGGGGGAATGGGGGGAATTCCCCCCCCCCGAAATTTTTTCCGACCGAAATTTTACACAAGGGTCCCCCCTTTGGTTTTTATGGTCCGGCCGGAAAAAATTTCTGATACGTCTCTAATTGACCAAATTTGGCCTAAAAATCAAAAATTTCCCCAATTTTTTCTGGGGGCTGCCGCCCCCAGACCCCTGCAACTCTTTGGCATAGTGTTCTTTGCTTTTATCTTAAATGAAAACATGTGCATGTACATACATCTGCATTGTGCCCTATGTATTTGCTTAATACAATGTTTGGTGTATCGTTTTAGCTGTTTTTCGTTACAAAAAATACATTTCTTGTATACAATGTTACAGTTTTTATGTCAAAAAATTTCGGAAAATTTGCTAATTTGCTAGCTTCTGGACCATTGCCGGCCATCATTTTTGTAATTTTCGGAGGTTTGAGCTCCAATTTTACGTTCGATGCTGCAGCGGTGAAAAATATGCATGCTTTTGACCGAAAAAATGGTAATATGTGTCGGTTTTTGCGTTAAAATCGCAATTAAGTGCATTTTAACACATTTCAAAAAATCGAAAAGTCATTCCCCCCCCGAAATTTTTTTCTGGCTACGCCACTGTATGTACATAAATTGGCAGCGACGCCAAATAAAAGCCAATCCGTCTTTGGTAAAATTTTGTAGGTGTTTTAGATCACACAAGCTAAAACTTGCGAAATGTCAATATTTGTTCGGGTCTGAATGTTCTCATCAAACATGATCCGTGAGAGTATCAGTCAGTACCTAAACAAAGTAAATTGGCAAACTGATTGATATTGGAAAGCTGCACAACAGGAACAAAAACATAAAATAGTTGGAGAGAGGGCTAAGTTAAATGAAACATAATTGCGGAAAATTTCGCACAAAATTTGGTGAATTGGAGAATGATCGAAATTTTTTTCTGGCCTATTTGGTTTAGCAAATGAGAATTTTTTCGTCTGTACGTAAAAAACAGGACAGCAAAATAGAACTAAAAACTGCCTCAAAAATGAGTTAACCAAGTCCAAGCTTTGGCCGGGATTCGATCCGCTGCCACAGACTGGGCATGCTGCCCGGTGACAACTTTGTGGCACTACTGTCACGCCAGACCACTCGGCCACCAGCTCGCTTCACTCGGATACCTAAGGTATCCTCATGAAGGACATGATTTTGTGAAACATCAGGCCGACACTTTTCACTAGTAGGAGATAGTGCTAATTGTAAACTAGAAGCAACATTATGAATGAAAGGGTTAATCACTGCCCCCAAAATGAGTTAAAAATCGAATGCGGAAATGAAAGAAAACCAGAACCAACCACCTCCGGCTTCCGCCGGGGGTCGAACACCCCCTCACCGATTGCTCCCGTTCTTCTCTGCTTTGGTGTAATGTACCCAAAGCCGCCAGAGGTTACCGCACGATTAACTATATATATACAGTAAAGTGTAGTGCATGTGAGTGTACATAACTTCAGCTGCTTTGAAAGAGACAACGTGAAATATGCGTTGACTGAGAAGTGTGACAAGTTGTCCAAAACAAATGAAACTTTGGTGGGAGTAGGTACATATGTATAGTGCGCGAAAAATCTTGATTAACGTTCAAACTGACAAATTGAAGTCAAAAAGACGGATACCATAAAAAAACTTATCCTAGAGGTAAAAGAACCTATTTGATTGTGTCGTAAAGAGTAAAGACCTCTCTTGACAGTCTACATACACCCATTGACCCATGACTAATTTAATGTGTGAGTCTGTGACACACAATTGGTCACCAATTTTCGGTCCAGCATCTATGTATGTATGTATGTATGTATCTAATTGACCCGATTTCTTGAACACAATCGAAACTGATCTAACATTGAAGGTAACCTGTTCTAAAATAGATTGTCTTGAATTGACTGTTGGTATATACTATTTTATAAAAATTTAACTAAAATTTAAATTTTCGTTTGTAACTCTTATTCAGTTCAGATCAACTACATGCATATTGTTACCTAATGCAGCTAAACTGGGTTACGTGCCGCTGAAGACCCAGGGACGGAAACAAGGACATTTTTGTCATCGGAGTAGTGTTTGTGCCCGGCCGCGTACGCGTAAGCCGCCGGCCGGCAGGAGCGGCCGAATTTTTGAACAAAACCAGTTAATCCAAATCCAGAGCGTCATTTTGGCATAACTTAGCCTACTGGATTCTTATGCCGGCCTAACTTTGTCAGTCAGTCAAATCTGGGTGGCACCGGCCGGCAGAGTTTAGCAACACAAACACTACATCGGAGTGAAGAATTGACCTACCTAAATCCTATTAAAATATTTATCAATTTTAGCCTCAACTGGTTTAGGTAATGCAAAAAAACAGCTTAGAGATTAAGACAAGAACAGTTGGAAGGAACCGGGCGATTAAATTTGAGCCCGAATTTGTTTAACTTAAAGGGTGTCAAAAGGGTGTAATACCCAGCTGGCAGCAGTTAGCTTTTTAAAGTGAAGAAAAAGTTCTTGGCACCAAGTTTTCCAGCCGGTATTTCCTGGAAATTATAGGCAATCACAAAGTCCATTAAAGTTTTTAAAATAGTATCGAAGAAATATGGCAAGGAGGAAGAAAAAGTAATGTCCAAAGTTTCAATACGCAGAATTTGGCACTAGGAAAAATGCAGAGTTCTAATTGGCTGTTGGGAGGCAAAAGGGGCAGATTCTGAGAAACGATTATATATTCATTGGCAAGTTCCTAAAATTTCACACTAAACTTTTGCAAGCGCTTTAGCAGCCAAATAGCCGATTTTAATGCGTTCGCGGTTACGAAGCATATACCTAGCATAGTGTTTAAGAAATTTTCTTTTAACTCAATGTTGTCTTGAAGCTACGTAGTCAGCTATTTAGCTAGTAAGACTGGTTTTAAACTCCACAAATTATTACTACTATACACTGCAGCGGAGGTAGACATAAATATACGTACACACACAGAGGGTAGCAGCAAACGAAAGTCGCATCAAGATTTAAAATTTGCTAAATTTTTAGGAAAACCCCTGGAGTCAACGGGTTTTGACTGCGACTCAGCAACGAGGCACCTCTGCACACAGCTGCTGCCAGCTTATATGCAAATTACTTGCATATAGACAGAGCTCTAGCTAACATCCCGAGGCCCGCGTTACTGCAGCTAAGCAAGTAAGCAAACTAGTTTCAAGCGAAACTTTGCATTGAGTTCGCAGAATTGCTGAGGAGTTTAAAATTAGAGGAAGGCTCCGACTTGCAGCTGCTAGGGCAAACTTTTGCAAAACTTGTTCATTTCATTAACTTGAAGCAACGCAAGCAGCGGTGTGCTTACATTTCTCCTCACGCGTAAGTTTCCTGTTCTTATAGACCAAAGGCCCTGACTACAAGAGTCCACTACTATAGCAACTACTAAACTGTTTTTATTGCTACGACTATTATTTACTAGAACTGTTTTGATTTGGATTTCGATTTTGGCATGATTTACTTGGATTTTAACTTCAATTTTCAATTTTCTTCGCTTACACTTAAATTAACTTAAGTTTTATTTAATTATGGAAAATCCTGGAAAGTGACTATCTTGCAATGTCAGATTATTGAAACAAAAAATGTTAGCATTCAAAATTTTTCTGAATTTTTGAAATGAAAATCGACTAAAAATTTTTATGATAATCAGAAAGGTTAAAATAAGAGGATTATGAAAATTTGTTATATTATGAGCATTCGAATTCCATTTCTTAAAATGCTTTAGATAGAAGTTTGTAGTCACACAAATCTTGAACTGAATTCTAAATTCTGAATTCTCTAAATTCTACATTTCTACAAAGGTTTAAAATAAAAAATAAATTAATAAAAGTAAAACCAGCATTTTGACTTCTGGGATTCGAACAGCCAACCTTCAACCTGAATCTCCCCCGCTCTACCATCTGTGTACCATTTGTTTCAGGCTCAGTCAATCAAGCTAATCAGTCAACATGTGCGACGAAGAAGTTGCCGCCTTGGTGGTCGACAATGGCTCCGGTCTGTGCAAAGCCGGGTTCGCCGGAGACGACGCCCCCCGAGCTGTCTTCCCCTCCATCGTTGGCCGACCCAGGCATCAGGTACGCCACAGATCGAATCCTACTTAACCAGCGGGTTTTTTTCAAATTGAGAGACTTGGAGTTTGAGTAATTTATATGGTACTAGGCAACAAAACAATAATTAGCCTATTAGTTTTTTGCTACTTGCCCCTTACACTGACACCATCTGCGAGTTTCGTTAACTCAGCCTGTGCCTGCCCTTAGGTAACCGATAGACTTACGGTATTCCAGTGCATATGTACCTTTCCTGTCTACATCACGTAAACATCCAAAAGTCAACTTTTATTAAACTAAGCCTAAGTCTAAGGTCTTAAACAAAGCCTGTTTTTAAACCTGAGCCTAAATTTAGTCAATAAACAACGCCTCGGCATAGACCTTTCAGATTTGTTCATGCTGTGCTCAGAGTAACCAGGTTGTTTCTGATTTCAGGGTGTGATGGTGGGTATGGGACAGAAAGACAGCTATGTGGGCGACGAGGCGCAGTCCAAGCGAGGTATCCTCACCCTCAAATACCCCATCGAGCACGGCATCGTGACCAACTGGGACGACATGGAGAAGATCTGGCATCATACCTTCTACAACGAACTCCGAGTGGCCCCCGAGGAACACCCCGTCCTCCTCACTGAGGCCCCCCTCAACCCCAAGGCCAATCGAGAAAAGATGACCCAGGTCTGCCATATTTCTGCACTTGGTTCTTGTCTGAGAATGAAATTACGTACTATAGCCTTATAGGGATAAAAGTATGCGGCCTATGTCCGTTCTGCCGACAAAATGGCGAAATAATGACGTCACAGACGCTGGCGGATCCACTGCACTAGGCTGCTAGTGATGTCATTCTGCCGGCTGAACGGACATACGGATGAAAGTATGAATCGAGCCTTATAGTGATACGTGATCTACATACATAAGTGCAGCCGAGATTCATTCCTAAATTTTATCTTGATATTTTAAAAAAAAATTTTTCACAAATAACTCACAATTTAGGTTTTTTTCAGAATCTTATAACCAAGAGTACATAATAGTGTCTCACTCTTTATAGAAGAAGAGTGAGACACTCTCCTTTCTGCCTGTGTTATAGCGCAGGCAGATGCGCTCGTCATTTCCAGCCCACATGTTGCCGTTTTATGCAACATGTGGGTAGCCAATCAGAAGCGACCTTTGCTTCTGATTGGCTGGACACCTGTGCACGTCCTCCAATCAGCACGCGGGCGGCCTCACGTGCTATTGCCTGAAAATTGTCAAAAACACATTTAACTTACCAGTTAACAACATATTCAGCACATACTAGCAATAATTCCTAAAAACGGGGATAAAAATGTAAGCAAAATACGATTCTGAACAAAAAAAAACCCAACTCGACCGATCATGGCAAAATTTAACAATGAAATGGCTGTAATGGCGGTCAGTGTGCTGATTGGAGCACGTGAGGCCGCCTACGTGCTGATTGGAGCACGTGCACAGGCGTCCAGCCAATCAGAAGCAAAGGTCGCTTCTGATTGGCTACCCACATGTTGCATAAAACGGCAACATGTGGGCTGGAAATGACGAGCGCATCTGCCTGCGCTATAACACAGGTAGAAAGGAGAGTGTCTCACTCTTCTTCTATAAAGAGTGAGACACTATTATGTACTCTTGTTATAACTAATACAATCGTGTAATGGTAAATAACTTGATGAAACACTGTATCATATATCTACTATAAATAATTTTCCAACCTTAAGTCATAAATTCCCACCAAAAAACGCAGTTGTTTCATTATGGATTTTATGGATATTTTGGTCCCCCACTTTGGTTGGTCCTTTGTTTCAGATCATGTTCGAGACCTTCAACAGCCCGGCCATGTACGTGGCCATCCAGGCTGTGCTGTCTCTGTACGCGTCCGGTCGTACCACCGGTATTGTGCTGGACAGCGGCGACGGTGTGACCCACACTGTGCCCATCTACGAGGGGTACGCCCTGCCCCACGCCATCCAGCGTCTGGACTTGGCCGGACGAGACTTGACTGACTACCTGATGAAAATCCTCACTGAGCGTGGCTACTCCTTCACCACCACGGGTAGGTCGGTCTTTGCATGGTTTGGGGACTAGCACTAGGCACTGTGAAGTGAGTACTTAAAGGGATTTATGACAGCTCATTGTCGGCACAGTAGCTGAACGGTAGAGCGCTGGTCTGCAGATCCAGAGATGGGTGGCTCGAATCCCCCTGGGTCATTCTGATGATGATGCTGTCTTTCTTGCGGTAAGAATCCCCCTCCTTTTCTTGACAGCACTGTTTGAGGATTTGTTTTGTATGGGGACAAGTATATATGAATCAATCATAGCTTGACTGAGGAAAGATATGAATCATGGCTGCAAGGGTCGATTCATACTTACAGCCGTGTGTCCACTCAGCCGGCAAAATTATGAAATAATCACGCCACAATCTGATGTTTTTGAACTTGCTGCTTTCAGCCGAGCGAGAAATCGTGCGCGACATCAAGGAGAAGCTGTGCTATGTGGCCCTGGACTTCGAGCAGGAAATGGCCACGGCCGCCAGCAGCAGCTCCCTGGAGAAGTCCTACGAGCTGCCCGACGGTCAGGTGATCACCATCGGCAACGAGCGATTCCGATGCCCCGAGTCCATGTTCCAGCCAAGCTTCTTGGGCATGGAGTCTGCCGGCATCCACGAGACCACCTACAACTCCATCATGAAGTGCGATATCGACATCCGAAAGGACCTGTACGCCAACATTGTCCTGTCGGGCGGATCCACCATGTACCCCGGTAAATATATATATAATATATATATATATATATATATATATATATATATAAATATATATATATATATATACTATATATATATATATATATATATATACATACATACATACATACATACATGCATACATACATACATACATACGTGTACATACATACATATGAACATACATACATTACATACATACATTACATCCTACATACATGCATACATATATACATACATTACATACATACATACATACATACATACTTACATACATACATACATACACACATACATACATATATACATACCTTACATGCATATATACATACATTACATTCATACACACATTACATACATATTCATACGTGTACATACATACAAACATACCTATGTATACATGCCAGATACTTAATGCGCTTATTAAGTAATGTAGTTACCCTGGCGTCAAGTGTTTGTTCGTTAAAAGCATTACTTCGGGTTTGGATACTTAACATTGCTAGCATTGCTTAGCTTAAGGTTTAAAATGGAGACTTTGGCGTGAATAACATGACAGCCTAACTTCAGTGGGAGGGAACCCTGATGATGTGCAGTTCAATAATTAGGATCCTACCAGAACTTTGCGTATCCGTTCCATCAGCAGTTAAGCTACACTTGTATTGCCCCAAGTCCTATATACGGTATTGGCCCAAGTCCTATATCTGGCATGTTTCTAAAAATTCGGCGCCATTATTTCCGAACAGTGTCGGGTATGGTATAATGGGTGGTAATTATGAAGCTCCAAAAGCTGCTTAAAAAAGTGCCGGATATAGGACAAGGACTTGGGCCCTTATAGTAGGTATACACAGATCACAGACACACTTGACTTATTTTGACCACATTCATACACCCCCACTTGATTGCATTACATCTATGTACATAGACCTTTTTAAGTCATACTTGTCCTCAAGGACATGTACAGGGAAAAGGACAAATTTTACATACGGTCTGGATGTGACCCAGACTTTCTTCATGCGACACAACTTGGTTGTACAGCAGTTTTCTTGGAATTGCTTAGGGACTAAACGATAAGGACAGGGACAAGGACAAGTATGAACCGGGCTTTAGGACCCTTTATGACTTATCCCTTTTCTCTTCAGGTATTGCTGATCGTATGCAGAAGGAGATCACGGCCCTGGCTCCGTCCACCATGAAGATCAAGATCATCGCGCCCCCGGAGCGAAAGTACTCTGTCTGGATCGGAGGCTCCATCCTGGCTTCTCTGTCCACCTTCCAGCAGATGTGGATCAGCAAGCAGGAATACGACGAGAGCGGCCCCTCCATCGTCCACCGAAAGTGCTTCTAAACAGGCCCCCCCCAGACACCGGACCCAAGCACTCAACTGCTCACACACCAAGCTTGCATGCGTTGCAACCCCCACACCCTCTCAACCAAAACTCTCAACAGTTTTCGACATACCAGCTATGCAAATTCATGTTTTCAGCACCAAATTTTGTCGTTTTTTTGCATTTTTTACGTGAATATATTAATAATTGTTCGTTCGTTATCATCACTGTTTTTTGAAGTTGTCACACTGCCAAAGTTTTTTCCTATAATTGTTTACCAATTATCCTCAAGTTAGTGTGATTGAATCGTTTTTTGAGATATTTGCGTCTACAAATTGGAAATTTCGGATGAAATTGTTAGCTTGACTTTTCATACAGAGCGTTTTTAATTGAATTTTGTTGAACTGTGTTAGATTGTGACTAGATTATGTGTAGTAATCGTCTATTTAATTATATGTTTGGCTTGAACTTTTGACTCGCTTTCAATTGCTAGAATGTCTGAAGACTGTAGCTTTACCATTTTTTATTCAATTTATTATTATATAATTATAAGTTGGTGATATTGTGAAATATTGGCCATGAAAGATTACTGCGAATTTTCGATTTCGAAAATTTCAGCCAATTTTCACACACTGTTTCGATTTTTCGCAGTAATTTTGTCATATACGTGATTTTTTGACCCCCAACCCCAAAGGGGTCAAAAAGTCACGCTAAGTAAGCAGCGTTAATAATAACGTCGTAAAAATGTGCATAATTTAAATAAAATCATGGAAATTTCTCTCAAGATTCGGCCTGCACTACAAAAATATCCGTCTTAATTTTAGTAACTTTCTAAAAACGCCAAATTGTGTTTGTTTTAGTACCATCATCTCAGTCGTATGATCATTCTATTTCAAATAAATATAGTGCAGTGCAAAATTTAGTGGCCTAGAATTTCAGTTAACAAAGCTACAGCTTGATTTAGTTCTACTTGAAGAAAAATATGAAAGCATATTTCTCACCTCACTTTTCAAAGTTGGAAAATGCTGGTTTCTTTTTCTTCAGTCGGCACTAAAGCTCATGATCTTTGAAAAAAGTTGATAACCAGTAGACTACAATATTCCAATTCCAAAAACTTTAGTGATAGTAGTGGTTTAACTGTGAGGCAAAGTTTGGTCAGTTTTTGGAAAGAAAATGTTTCTTCAATGAAAAAGAACCTAAATCTCAATCGATTCATACTTATGCCGCAATGTCCTTTCAGCTAAAGTCTGACAAAAAATAGATGCGCCACTTACTTATTTTAGTGGCATGACTTTTGAGACTACTTGCAGTACTCTTGATAGTCAAAATCTATTCTTTTCGTAACGAAATCACATGTTTCGTTTTCTAAAGTGGTGCAGCTGTTTTTTGTCAGACTTTAGTAAGATTGCGAGATAATCACGCCACTAATAGTGTATGTAGGCATACAGGACCATGTATAGAATAAGCTGATGGCGTCATTTTTACATTATTTTACCAACTAAACGGACATCCAGGTGCAGCATTTTCTGAGCATCGTTACTAAAACACTGCATAAATGTGTGTCACACAAACTCAGTTTATTAATATTATATCAAAAAAAGTCGTGGCTATAATATAGAGATAGAGAAACACAAAGAAAATAAGCACAAATTATACTTTAGCAGGAAATTGAACAGCCAGACGTCAAGAGTACAACAGTAGCTCCAAAACTCATGCCACCAGTGAGCTTGAGCCACTTTACCACGAGTGACAAGTCGACTCCTAGGTCTGCTGAAATAAATAAATGATAAATAAATAAATAATGGACTTTCCACTTCACCACTTCACAAACTACAATGCCCAAGTATTGTAGATATATACTTCAATTTATGGGCTCTTATTGTAACTTGCATAGTTTTGCTGGATTGAAACGATAAAAATTGGCCTTAAAAGACAATTACGGCCAGCTGAATTTCATAATTTACTAAACTAACTTAAAAACTCAAGTCAGTTGAAGTCTAATTAGTCAACTTTATCAACTTGAGAGACAGTTGCTTATTTGGAAAAGTAAATAAAGCCCAAAAACAGCTAGCTAAATGACGCGCAAAAAAGTTTCTGCTGTTTTCGCAGCTGCTACAAAGATTGTGGCGAAGTTGAAAGTTGGTAGCACTCTTGTGAGGATTCCCAACAAGTGACTCTCAGCGTTTAGTTTTATTTCAACACCCGACAACTGCGAAGCTACCTATTTTAACTTCACCGAAGCTTTGCAACAATGAAACTTTTTCCAGCCACGCCGAAGCGTCATTTGCTTGCAAGCTGCTGTTAGCTTGGCTGAGAGATGAAAGCTAGCTTTGACAAATTTGTCGCTAAATGACGTCCAAGTTAAATTAACCTAGTGTAATTTCTTTTTTGTATTCGTGGCGTGCAGAAGAAAATTCGATTTATAGTTCACTAGTGGAAACGAACATAATATCTCGACACTTTATTCATACATATTGACTATCGATTTAGCATCCATATAGGCACTCGCGTATGGGTTTGATCTGTAACGAAATTGTCCTACCTGAGAATTTATTCTTAGTCACATTTGCTTTCAGTCGAGTTAAAATAGGGTTGAAAATAATTTTTCATCTTTTCGATGAAGATACATTCTTACATTATGTAGTAGCATACTAGTACATATAATACGACTTCGGTCTGAACGCTTTTCCTGGACCGCGTGCCTAAATTGGAAGATTAAAGTTGAGTAAGCCTCAATATCAGTGCACGAATTGTATACCAACATGTAGGTATAGGTACGCGGATGTCCTTAATTCGAACGAAAGAAATGGAAGCGCGGGAATCGAACCCGGGCCGCTTACACCGGGTCGCTCGCGACAAGAGTGCTAAGCACTGCACCACAGCTCCCATATGTCTTGTAGGCTGTAAATCTCACCTACAACACACACACACACACACACACACACACACACACACATATATATATATATATATATATATATATATATATATATATATATATATATATATATATATATATATATATATATATATATATATATATATATATATATATATATATATATACACCTACATATGTATATATTAGGTTCGCAAACATAATCGATAAAAGTAAAAATTTATTTAGGTATTAATGTATCCTTGCACGAAAAGACAAAAAAGAGCAAAAAAATCTGAAGCAATAATAAATAGGCATATGGAATAAGACGAAAAGTTTGAATTTGTCAGCCGCTCTGCCGTTTACTATGTCCTTTATGCCGTTCATCCGTTGCCCGTATGTCCTTTGTCCGTATGTTTAATATAGGTTGACACGATGAGAAATTGCGTGCCGTGCCGCATGACGCGTAATGTTGACTGAAGCTGCACTATCTTCACCGCGAGATCAGGCTAATCTCCTGAATCTTCTTAATAAGCCTTAGGCTAGATTCATACTTTCATAAGTATGTCCGTTCAGCCTGCAGAATGATGTCACTAGCAGCCTAGTGCAGTGGATCAGCCAGCGCCTGTGACGTTATTATTTCGTCATTTTGTCGGCCGAACGGACAAAACGGCTGTAGGTATGAATCGACCCTTACAAGACGATAACTACTGTGGAGGTATTTCTCTGTCACACTTGACTTCCCCTAATCGTGTCGTATTTACTTTTGATGATCCGAATACATGTGCGTTCGCCATGACAAATACACACTCCAAACAAAATTGACACATTGCACAACGATTAAGCGAAAATTCAGAGGGACAAGGTAGAAATTGAAAAGCTGTGTAGTTGTCCAAACTTTCAGGTTCTCAATGAAAAGTTCCAAAAAGTCACGCTTCCAGGCAAGTTTAGTATTTTCCAAGCTTTCGCCATCCATTAGGTTAACACTGAAAACGACAGTTGTCAACACTACGGGACCAGCGAATATTTGGTCTAGAATCACCCAAATCAGGGGGGCAATCCGAGGACCACCGTATTTCAGGCTGTTCAAAAATAAAAACCATTTACTTAGCATAGGTGCTATTAAAAACGCTCCCATAGCCGCAAACTTAGCTGTTCGTTTGATGTCATAAGTCCCATTTTTGTGTCGTTTCTCCACGACTACTTGCGATGCTAAATCGGCGGCTCCAACTAAAATCCCTGAGCTGATGACATGAGTTCGAAATGGATAGCGATTGGTTAAATTGATGTATCCGCGTATCAGACGCGCCATGATGGAATGCTAAAAAAGACAAAATAATGATGTTTTATAATTAAGCCTGGGCCAGATTTATCGAAACAAAATGATCGGCGTTAAAAATTTTTATTTATTAAAACATTTTCAAAGACGAACATAGCACTGAAATACCAGGACAAATGTTTGTCCTTGAAAATGTTCGTCGTTCAAAGTTCGTCGTTGAAAATGTTCGTTAAAAAATAGGCCTGTTTACAGATACAAGAGTCGAGAGTATCTAAAAGTTACACCAATATTTGACCATGGAGACAAACAATTCTATTAATGACGAGAGGATACCTGGGTTTACATACACAGCCTGGCCCATGCATAGCCTGGCCTAGAAATTGGGGGGGAGTTCCACAATCGCAGTGACCCGTTTTTCAGACAGATCCACACACTATGAGTAAAGAGACGGTGATTTTCTTCAACTGCACCAAAAACACTCAGAGCATTTTTGTTCCTTCTGGAGAAGGAACTATTGTTTTGAAATCAACTCTGCATAGTGTAAAAGTAACAGCCACATGTTGTCCAGCGCATATGATTAACACGTAAAGTCAGTATGGGAACCGACTGCTCTTTTTTTGAAGACAGGCTTTTTGCTTACTATTTTTAATGAAATAATGCTTAATAATACTTTTGCCTGAGTATTAAGTTGTCATTTTACTAAATTTCGTGATTTAAAAAACTTTCGTTCGGTAATTTTTCAAACTCGATACATATACTTATCACGTGATCGTCTAGTCTGCTGTTTGTTTTGTACTTCCCTTCTTCATAGTCAAAACTAAAGAACACTATTCATCAAACTGGCGTGGTCGAGTGGTCAGAAGCGCTAGTCTAGAATTTGTTGATATGAACTTCGAGGGTTCGACACCCATTCGTTGACTTTTTTGCAAAAAGTTTACACCGCCAAATCTTTTGTCAGCAAAAACTGTTTTGACGGGAGATATTGTTGTCGAGGAAAAGCGATTGCGTCATTGAAATCACAAGCAGTTGCGGTGATTATAACATGTGTTTTCGACAAAATTGTTGAATTTATACCTAGTGTGTGAAATCAACACCTTAGCATTGGAACTAAATAGTACACAGGTATTAGGGCGAAGCTGATTTCTCCTGGGTAAATTAAGCAGAATTTTCACTCAGCGAAGGAACCTTGCCCCCTTTTGGGGCCTGCTTGTTTATTTGGTGTAAAATACCGTGGTTAAGACTAGCTACCACGGCTTACTGAACTGTAAGCCAATGGAGTAGCTAGCTAGTCTTAATGTGGGATTTTATCAGTGATTAAAACATGATGGTTTTGAGTCTTGTTTCGAAAAATTGTAGCCAATTTATTTCTCCTTTACTGGTTGTTCTGAAAAAAAGCTTTGCTGAAAAATAGCCTCATGTAAAAAAACTGCGATTCTGGAACTACCACCTTAAACTCCTGAATACACAGTGTGGCCTTCCCTTTGAATGTGCCGTCTGCCTACCGTGTGCTATATAGCGTAGCAAACTTCAATTACTTAAAAAATTATTTTTAATTAGACATTGGGTACAGTTAATTGACATTGAGACTCGTTTACATACTGTATATAAAAACTGCTAAAAGCGGCAAACTATACTGAAACTGTCAACGCTAAAGTCGCGTGCACTGTCAAAGGCCAGTAGGGCGTTTCACGAAGGCCGCATAGCGCCTATGCGCGCATAAGTTGGCAACTTATGCGTGCGCATAAGCTATTGGTGTATCACGAAGCCTGCATAAATCGGGAGTGCGCATAAATCCTTCTCATAACTTTATGAGCAGTCAGACCCACTCTTAAGCAAGCTCATAGCATTTTTTTGGAAGCTTAACGCTATTTTACTGTTAACTAGCTCCTTATTTGACTTTCTAGTCACAAATTTAATTCTTCCCACCAATTTTCACGGGAAAAAGCATCATCCTAGAAGTTTAATCAAAATTTGAGCTGCAAAAAATGAGATCAAAAATGAGAAAAATTTGATCAAAAAATGAGCTGTGCATAGTGTGCACATTTATGAGCACCCTTATGAGCTCATAGGATAACGTTTAGTGAAACGTCCCCCAGGTGTGTTAAGGTAATACTCACGTAATTTCTATATGTGGGATATGTAATTCCTATAACACTGGTCTACCGTTATTTTAATAATTAATATTAATATTTGAAAGTCGCTATTTAAAAAAGGAGAGTAATTTTTCGTACATGCCAAGTTACTTCTATTTACCTCCCTCACTAATATTACAGAGTACTTGCAGATTCCTCCCTAGTGACCTTTAACCCTTTCATTCATAATGTTGCTTCAGAGCAACAATTGGCCCTATCTGCTCCTAGTGAAACCTGTCGGCCTGATGTTTCACAAAATCATGTCCTTTATGAGGATACCTTAGGTATCCGAGTGAAGCGAGCAGGTGGCCGAGTGGTCTGGCGTGACAGTACTGCCACAAAGTTGTCTCTGGGTAGCATGCCCAGTCTGTGGCAGCGGAACAAATCCCAGCCAGAGCTTGGATTTAGTGCAATTTAGAAAAATTCATGACGGAAAGTGTTAATGTAATGTAAATACGACTGGCTTATGAAACATGCCTACAGACCAACACACACACTTAGTGACATTAAAGGGGTGCTACCTGTATAGGTTCTCCGATTCGCTTCAAATTTTAGAATTTGAATTAATTTATCTTAGTATAATGAATTAGAATTATTTTATCTAAAATTAAATTTAAATAATAAATTTAATGCTGAATTTGACATAATTCGAACTATGCGAAAGTCGAGCAAACGAAAACTAATGTATATAAATATTGGCTGTTTTGGAAATTTATTACATTTTTGTTGAGCATATGAAAGTCGAGCGAATGAAAGTACGCCGTCATCACACAACATCACCAAAATCAGGGGGCATAGTAAAACTATAATCTTTAAACGGTAATTTAAATTGAGATTCATCAAGTGTACATCAATTGAGACTAACAGACTAACAAAGGTCACACAAAGGTCACTAGTGAGGAATTTGCAAGTACTTTCTAATATTAATGAGGGAGGTAAAAGGAAGTACTTTGGCAGGTACAATTAATAATTTTTCTTTAAAAAACTTTTAATATTTAATAATCGCGTGACCTATCAATCGATAGCTCTTGACAAATGCTAGCATTTGAAAAAAATTTCACGTCGATGCCACAACCCTAAAAAAAGTTATGGCTCCTGAAATTTTTCCTTTTGATGACTGTCTAAAATCACCCCATATGCGATCAAATCGCATTGCAAGTCAACTTTAATTTAAATTTTAATTTTGAAATTTTTTCAAAATAAATTTTATCGTTAAACACTGCGTGACCTCACGTTGTAGATCTAGTCTAACTGGTCTAAACTAGACGCACTAGTCTTGTAATAATTTTATTAATATTAAATTAAAAATAACTCAGGAATTATATTTATATTAATATTAAATTAAAAATAAATTGAAAAGAATATTTATATTAATATTAAATTAAAAATATTTCAGGGTTACTATTTATATCAATAGTTTATTAAAAATGAAATTCCAATATTAAAATAACGGTACACTGGTCATGTCCGAAATTCCAAAAAAGTTTCTCGGCATTTTTGCTGGCTGACAACCGCTAGAAATATTACTATTACACGGTACAGTATCCCTATTTATTTAGCGGAGGCCAGACTGTGTATGCAGGTAGGCCAGTCTGCGTACTTTATCAGAATTGCAAACACAGGCCAGGCTGCGTATGGGCCAGGCCAGGCGTATGCGTATGCAGGCCAATACCTGCCCGTTTTGTACAAAACAGTTACAGTGGGAGTTGTGGCTTTAACATGTACATAAGATACGTTTGAGAAAACTTCTGTGAATAAATTAAAGGGGACCTTAGTTTTGCTGAACATACATACTTTCTAATATTTTGATGATTTTGCTAGAAATTCTTGATTTCATAAATTTATGTGAGAACCTAAGCTGGTGTTTTTTTATAAGCAAACTGTGTATTATTCACAAAATCTCTGAACCAAATTTGTATTCTTTTGTGCAGAATGCTATCGAAGATTTTAGGTAGGTTACTCAGAAGGCTCATACCTCTATAATTGGAAACAAGGATACCGTGTCTTAAATATATTGATTTACGTACTACATAAATGAATTTCGAGAAACATCCCATGGTCGTTTACAGCCGTTTTTTTATTGCAGTAATAAGCCGCGTATAATTGGTTTCGGAAATGATCATGCCCAATTTTATAAACAATGGCCAATGACTTGAAAATTTTTCACGTCTGTAGGAATTAAACAATACCTACGGATTTTTCTACTTTGAATTGATTGACCAAAACGAAAAGAAAATAATCTGTTTACATGTTGTCGACAATATATGTCGTGCCCTCAGAACTAACTTGCTCTCAGAACTAATAGTTAGTTCTGAGGGCAAGCAAGTCTGCCCCTAGGAGTGATTGCTGTTGAGGGCAACCCTCACAGCCTATCCTTTGTTAAGACTAAGGATTAACACAATGAGTACTCTTGAGACAAAAGTCAATAGTGAACACAAAGGTCAAAATAAACCGGTCCATATGATAAAATGGCTTGCTTTTTCTCGTACTAATTTTCGCCGTTTAACAAATTTTTATGGTGGGGGGGGGGTGCCTGTCAAGGTTTTACCCCTTTGTATGTATAATGTAAATGTATTAAATGTATGTAAGTTTGTAAAATGTAAAAAGGTCTAGAAACTGTATTTCAATATTCATGCGCATACACATATGTATATAAATGCAAGTGAGTGGTTATTTGTACTTTTGTGGTACTGGCGTGGGAGGAGAAATGAACTGAAAAAACTACCGATTAATAGAATTATGATATATTTAAAACTGAAAATTTTCGCTAAATAAAACAGGTTAGACCTTTTTGTATTTCACAAATTGACATACTGTACCTACAAATACAGTTTGAAATTTGGAAAACGTAACTACCACCTTCATAGCCACCCCCCCCCCCATAAAAATGAGATAAACGGCGAAAATTAGTATACGAAAAATTTTTGTCTCAAGACTCAAGAGTACTCATTGTGTTAATTCCTAGTCTTAACAAAGGATAGGCTGTGACGGTTGCCCTCAACAGCAATCACTCCTAGGGGCAGACTTGCTTGCCTTCAGAACTAACTATTAGTTCTGAGGGCAAGTTAATTTTGAGGGCACGACATATACACTGTTTCCTATTACTGTAACAACTGTACCATTTGAGGAGAGTTTTACAGTAGCCATTTCACCTATTCCGGAGTCTAGTTTTTTACGTTTTAATCAAGTTTCAATATTCCTCGTTTCAATTAAGAAGTTAAGAACATGAAGGGAATGAACCACATTGGACTACGAAACTTGAGCAACGCTAGCCATATGCAGCAGACCTAGGTTAATCCATAAATAATCTGCAAAAGAAGATCTGATAAATTAAAGAGACTGTCACGAAAGTGTGTTATAAAACTAGTAGCATCGTAACAGCCAAAACCAAAAGCAAGGAATCTCCTTTTGGAATAACTACCCGAAACATTTAAACAGAGAAGCTATTTGACCAGGTAGCTGTTTTTTACACGCTTCATACTGAAATTGCAAAGAGTTTCACTAGAGACTGGACCAATAAAAGGGTGAAAGATGGGGGAATGCTACACTCTACAGTCTATGATAAGGGAGGTCACACTGCTATGATGCTGTTGTCGGGAGGTGAGTTGCTTGTAACTACAGTACATTGCAAAAAAAAGTTTCCAATTCGTTACTGATGACGAACATTCGTTACCAGAAAAAGACGAAGCTTCGTCCAGAAGGACCAAGGTTTGTCCTAAAAGACGAAGCTTGGTCCAAAAAGACGAACGTTTGTCCAAAAAGACAAAGCTTCGTTACCAAAAAATGACGAAGGTTTGTCCAAAAGGACCAACTTTGGTCCAAAAAAACCACCCACTTTGCCACTTATGCTAAAAATCGCATATGAGTTCAAAGAAAAAACTTATTTTAGAACTTATATCTATCTGTATATCTCCATGACAAAAGGGTTATGTAGGTTTCATTTAGCTATTAAGGGGGCGGTATTCCGTTATGTAATCTTACACAAAAATGATTATATAAAAGGGACAGTGTCATACTTTTCTTATTATGTACTCTTGATAAAATGAAGCCAAATTTCAGAGTAAAGAATTACTATGTATATAGTATGGACGGAAATTCTTCGCATTCATCGGCGACAAAGTTTTGCAGCTATGCAAGCAAAAACGGCAACAACCGTATATGAGCAAAAACTTAGTACCCAATTTTGACAGTAAAAAGTATGTAACATAAAGAAAATATGTATGACTTCACAGTTATTAATAAATAACACAAGGTAACAAAAAATCTTTTCAAGTAAATTGCTAAATTTATTATATATACTTGACAATTTAAGATAAATTTGTGACATGTCACTCATATTGAGTGACAGTGGTAGCAGTGAACATTAGCGAGCGAATTACATAGACAGCCATCAAAAAATGCGTAAAATACCTATGCCTTTGGCCACATGTCCTGAATTGTCAAAGTTCACACGAAAGGCCGCACGACTGTCACTCAAAGCGAATGACACTGTCGTTTACGCATATTTCTTTATTGTTGCATTTGGCTAGAAAACCTCTCTTCCTATGTTCCGATGAGGGCTCAGAGAGTGTGTTACTCCGCTTACAGGATCCGATTAGGGCTCGGAGTGGGTTAATCCGATTACAGGATATAAAAAAGTGGCGTGTGTTTCGTGCTTTCGAGATAGTGATGATAGATTGCTAGATATTGATAGCTTGAAAGATAGAAAAACACACAAACATAAAGCATTCTTCTGATATTTAGAAAACACAAAGGTTCAAAATGATTCAAAAGGAGCAAAGTATTATGTTTGAAAACACAAGAACACAACAGCGCAAGGGAAAACACAAATTTCTGACATGACCAGAAAAGCACAAACGAGTGGATGAAGACATGACGCAAAAAGTGACCAGCAGGAATTTTCGGCCGTCCCCATAATCGCCGGCCGGCCGGCCGGTCGGTAAAAGATAAAATCATTTTTAATTCATTGATAAAATTACAAATTAAGACTAGCTAGCTAAGTAATACTCTATTGGCTGCCAGTTTATTAAGCCATTGTGCCAGCTATGGTTAACATGGACTTTAACATTATTGCAACGTTTTCAAAGTAGATGTAAGCGCCATTATATTCTCAAATATATACATATGACGGTTGCTAATATGCAACGCACAGCTGGACAACAGAAAGAAGGCAAAGAAAACAAGTAAAAAACAAAAAAATAACAGAAAAAAGGTGAGCTGGAAACCCCGCCTTAATGCGATATACATACATACATGTATAATGTATAAATGGAACGGCCTCAAAAATTCACACTACAAGTTTCTTCTTATCAGAAGACCAATTTGCTTATCATCAAAACAATTAATAGGGTCAGCTTAAAAGAACACTGTAGGTTCTGTAGACACAGAAAAAAGTTAATAAGAACTAAATAAACTTTCTGTAGACTGTTCGAAACGAAATGCTGGGAAAATGTAAACTTTGAACTTCAGCCGAACCTAAAAATTATGTTTTCGAATGCGCCAAGAACCATGAGGCATGAATAGGATGTGGTTTATACATATTTGGTCTGTACAAATTCTAAAATCACACAATACAATACTCTTAAATAAAATGAATGAACTAACATTTCGCGCAGATTGTTACATCAAAAGCAAAGTAGCACTAAGTATATTACACTAGTGAAACCTGTCGGTCTTATGTTTCACAGAATAGTTTACTTGCCACTAGACATGGGCACGTTTACAAAATCTGTAAACGTTTTTAAACGCTCGCGTTTACAGATGAGAAAACGCGTTAAAACGGTTAAACGCGTTTTCCGGTTGTAAACTTTTGACCGTTTAAACGCGTGCATTTAAAACGTTGAACAAATAAGCTTCAATGTTTAAACGGTAGAACAAGTAAGCGTTCTTGAAAGTGTATGCTTTATACTTACTGAAGATTTTGCCGCAGATTGGGCTTGTTGCAAGTTTGCAACCTATGAGCAAATCTGCTTTTGCGACACGCCGACTCTACCTTTAGTCGCATTTCCGTTCAGTCGAGTTAATAGTGTTAAACATCAACTCTTAATTTAAAGTTCAAGTAACGGTGTTCTAATCTAATGTATGTAAGTTAAAGTTAGAGCTTGACGTTTTTCTCCTAGACGCACCTAACATACTCTGTTTGTTACGCAGACAAATTCAAAATTCATTTAAAACTTTACTCATTATCGCACAAAAGTGCAAATACGACAACGTGAGCGAAAGTCAATCAAAAGCAATATATAATAAAAATAGGTATATATATATATATCACGATACAGATAGCATGAATATAGAGCAAAAGTGCCTTAGTGCAATCACAAGTACAAGGTACAAAATACAAATGTACATGGTGTATCCTGCTCTAAGCTATGCAAAGGTTTGATTACAGATATAATGTATAAACGGCCAAGGAAACTTTTGAGTCAAAAGTCAAAAGTTTTGACCGTACCTATAAACGTTTCCTCCACTAAGTGTTTTTTAGGTTTTTTTAGTCATACGACACACATGGGCGTGGGGGGGATGCACCCCCAAACCTGACCCTCTCTCCCCCAGATCGGCTATCTTCTTCTAAAATGTTTGAAAAATCCACCTCCCCCTTTTTATGACTCCCTAAGGGAAGCATAAATCGATCAACCGTTTCCGCGTGGTGCCCCATTGAGCCTAATATTGAACACTCAACACGGACAGTGGACATCGTCAGGTCGAATTTACACGGGTCAAGTACAAGCACAACCAATCAAATTTAAGCGCGCCAGTGTAACGTCTTTTCTGTTCAAAAGTCGCGTTTTCGTAATGAAAATTTTGACAAAAAATTTGCAGTTTTGAAACTTTCTCAGACTATTAAGGAGAATCAAAGGAAAATAAGGGAAAAACTACAGTTAAAAGTTAAAACTCAAGTTGATTTAGAAAACTAAATATACTAAAACTCAAAGAAAGAAAGAGAAAATGAATGCAATGCATTCTTGAATAAATATTAGATCAGTTTAGACATGGTTTTCTGTCACAAAGCCACACTTTTTCGACTTCTTTTTTGCGTTATTATGCCTATACCCAAACTGGCAGCTACAAACACACACAATCTCTACGCTGATTGGCTGTGCTTGTGCTAAAGACAATTATTTTTCCAAAATCTTTTTTTCCGCACTACATCCTTTGGCTCTTCTGCGTCTACGTACTCGCGGGTTTGCCTTCTTCTCTACTTGTATTGTTTTCGATTTAGTTCTCGGAGTATTAGAAGAAAACTTGTATTACTATCCATGGATATACTGAATTATAAATTAAATAAATATAAACAATTATTTATATTACTTATATTTTTATATTATTATTTTTATTTAAATAAATCTATTTATTTATAAAATAAAATAAAAATTATATTATTATTTTTTATGTTTAGAAATAATTTATTTATTGTTATACTATAAATTATACTTTATAATATATTTAAATAATCTATAATTTAATTAAATAAAATTTATTTTATTAAATTATAAATTATAAATATAAAATAAAAATAAATTAAAATATAAAAAAAATTAATATAAAATAAATAATTTAAAAAATAAACTAAATTATATTAATAAAAAAATTAAAATTATTATTTTAAAATACAAAATTTAAATAAGCATTGTGCTTGTGCAGTGAGTTTTCGCAGTGCGAACCGGCTGTGCTTGTACCTGTTCTTGTGCTTGTGCGAGTGTGAACCTGGTCTAAAACGCATTTTGCAACATGCAAGGCGATAACTACCTGTATGGGTACTCCCTCTGCCACACATTATCCCACATTATGCAAAAACTTAATCCTGTGGTATGCATTCAATGATCGTAGATGCACATCGAGGGGGGAGGGTATGTAGTATCTAGTATCGACATATCGACAGCCTTTCAGGGTGGTCGTAACTCGTAATCTTCCCTCCCTCAGACGGCGCGCAGCCCCGCCCACCCCCACCCCACCTACAACGGCTGGAAATGTGCCCCAAAAATGGGTCAAAAACCAAAAAATGGAGAATTGTTTAGACGGCACTGGGCAGGCCCAAAAAAGTGCCACCAATATGAGTTGAAAATATAAAAATGCAAAAAACAAAAATCACAGACCCCCCTGGACGATTGCTCGCGTGCTTCTCTGCTAATGATCCGCATACATGTGCGTTCGCCATGATAAATACACAGTCCAAAACAAACTGACGCATTGCACAACAATTAAGCGAAAATTTAGAGGGACAAGGTAAAAATTGAAAAGTTGTGTAGCTGGCCAAACTTTCAGTCCCGTAATGAAAACGTCCAAAAAGTCACGCTTCCAGGCTATTTTTGTATTTTCTAAACTTTCCCCATCTAATAGGTGAACACCAGAAATGAAAGTTGTCAAAACCACTGGAGCAGCCAAAGTTTGATCAAGAATCACGCGAACCAGCGGGTAAATCCGAGGACCTCCGTATTTCACGCCTTCCAACGCTAAATACCATCTATTCAGCATAGGCGCTATTAAAAAAGCTCCAATAGACGCAAACTTAGCTGTTCGTTTGATGTCATAAGTCCCATTTTTGTGTCGTTTTTCGATGACTAGTTGCGATACTAAATCACCAGCTCCCACTAAAATCCCTGAGCTAATGACCTGAGTTCGGAATGGATAGCGATTGGCTAGATTGATGTATCCACGTATCAGACGCGCCATGATGGAATGCTGAAAAAGCCAAATGTCAGTTTACAATCATAAGCCTGGTTCATACTCATCCCTAAGCTTTGTCCATGTCCTTCAGTCCCTTAGTAGTTTCAAAATTTGTATGTTTTACAATTGTCTTTACAAATAGGAGTTCATTGGTACTGAAATTATGAAACACGGTTCAGTAAATAGTTCATGCTTGTTCGTGTCAGTGTCCGTATCAGGAAATATCCCTAAGGCCCGGTTCACACAGACGTACCTTTTAGGTACATAAGGGCCTTATCCCTTATGCCAGCCAATGGAAAGCGACTTGCCTTGAGTAAAAAGTGAACACTTTCGCCAACTATGGCATGTTTGCTCAATAAAAAGTATAAACAGTATGTATCTCTGTGTAAACCGGTAAATTAGTGGAAAAATTGTTGAAACTGAACCTATCATTTTTCACACAATCACAGACATCTACTCGTCTTGCCAAACTCCAAAAAAAGGCCTTTTACAATTACGAGCTATTATTCCGCAACAGATGACCAAACTTTTTGCTTACGGACAAACAGACACCCTTCTGGGCAAGAACGAACTACACACTAGACTCAAACCGGATTGTATATTTCTACATATATTGTGTAACCTGTGTAAGGTATTCTATTATTATAAAATGGAACGGACTCAACTCAAAATTCAACACTAAACGTTATTTCTTATCACAATTGTACCTATGTAGTCGCTTATCATCAAAACAATAAATAGGCTCAAATTATGAGAACAGTGTAGTTTCTATAGAGACAGAACAAAGTTATTAAGAACTAAATAAACTTTCTATGTATTGTTCGTTCGTTACGAAATGCTGGGAAAATACAAACTTCAGCAGAACCTGATAATCACGTTTTCGAATGCACAAACTGGTTTACAATATTTTACACAAATTTACTTAACCTGAAAATATTTTAAAATCACACAATACAAAACACACAGAATTATTCATAAAGTTTATTGGCAAGTAACACGGTAAATACCCATATTACGCACGTTAATAAAACAATATAACTCTAAGTAAGTAACTAAAACATGACTTAAAACTTGGAAGACAAATTATCTTATCCAAAATTACATTTAACGGACTAAAATTCAAATATATTTTGTTCAGTACCAACTCAAATTTAAGTAACTCAAAGTTTAACTCAAACTAGCTTTCATTTCACGTATATAACGTCAAATTTTGTTCAACTTGAAATTTTAACTATTTTTTAATGGGAAAAAATCTTTAAATCGATATACCACAAAATTATATATGGCTTTTGATGCTTTTTAAAAAAGTTATGATTAGCTATTTGCTAGTTGCAACTTTTCAAGAAGTCGTTTGTGTAGGCAAACCTTTCTAAAAAAATTTCCAAAATACGTTGACCAACATTGACAAAAATTCACTATTTTTCAAACTAATTTTTCGTTAGCTACTTTTTGGCGTCTGAAAGTTTTCTCAACGGATTTTAGGACAGAAAAATTAGCTCTATTTTTCGGAAAATACGTATGTGTAGGCAAATTTCAGGTTTCTGAAATTCAGCTATGGCGCTCATTTTTTCCCGATTACTGTCAGCTGCAAAAAACCGATCCAATTGAAACTTTGCACACGGTTAGAACAGACGTATATGGAGACACCGAACTTCTTGAATTGTAATTTTTATGATTTGCCTCATTATGACAGGCTTTCTAAAACGTCACTTTCGATAAAAAATAAAGTAAATAAAATTCGTCCCCACTAACTAAAATTCGACAAAAATGGTGTCTCGGCCAGATAATTGTCTTGAATTTAAGCTATTGAGTGTTAAATTTGGTAAAGGCGCCGCAGTGCTACATATGTACGTCGTTTCAAAAATTAGACAAATTTTGCAAAATTTCAATTTTGATGTTGTCATAAAATTTTCTAAAATGCTTCCAGAAGTTTCAAACTTGGCAAAGAGACGTGTCTGGTGTCTGTCTTGGCTGCACTTGAGCAAAAAATTTCGTATCAGTAAGAAAAGAAAAATTGTAGCAATTTAATTTATTGGAAGTTACTCAGAGCGCCCCCTTAAGCTTGTTTTGTGACAGGCATTAATTCATATCCATTAAATCTAATTTTGGTTAAGCTGAAAGTTAAAACCAACATATATGTACATATCAGTGAATAAAATCTAATACTGGCTAATCAAATAATAAAATCTAATCAAAACATATCTAAAAGACTGGAAATATAAAAAAAATAACAATAAAACTAACAACTAATAACCAGTATATTAACTACAACTAAAAGTACAAACTATAACCACTGTTCTACTATTACTTGAATAAGTATACTATACACTTCCAAGGAAGGCCGTGGGTCATGGGTACAAGGGGCATAGACGTTCGTGGGTACTCGCGGGTTGGGTTGGGAATGAAAATGTAGGTTTATGAAAACTGAAGAGTTTCTATAGCACGTGCACGCTTGGCTTGAGTTTATTGCAAACATAATCTGCTCTGTAGTACCGCAGTGTCCAATTTCGATGCGTCCGGCCCCGGTGTATTTAAACTGGTTTACATTAGAAAATATAATGAAAAGACCCTTAACCCTTAAATTACGCAAACCTTGAAACAAATTAGTTTTGTGCTGCGCTACCCAGTTTCAACATTTTGCTGGTTATACATTGAAGTTAACACAACTATCAAATTACTCAAAGCATCAAATAAATTTGTGCATCAAACTCCTACTAAAACTATATGTTTAAGAAATAAAACTACCAAAAAATTCGACCAATCGCGAACCTTATGGCTAATTCTTCATTCAATCCATGTTTTATGGTCTAAAAGCAATACACTGTATGACAGTAAAATTTAATGACTATCAAAACGCTAAATAAAAAAGCTGAGTCGATTTCACTTCACACACTGAATTGAATTTTCACACGTATATATATATATATATATATATATATATATATATATATATATATATATATATATATATATATATATATTAGCTAAACAACAGTCCAAAATTAAATTGGCAGTAACAAGAAAAAACAATCAGATTCGGACTGAAATGAAACCGACTCAATTCAAAAGTGACAATCGCATTGCAAAAAACAGTTGGCAAGCTCGAAATCACAGTGAATCAATGAGCTAGATTTATAAATAAATACATCGGCCAATTCCTAAAATGGATTAAAGGGACTAGATTAAAATTTATTTGCCTAATAACTAATCTCAGTGTTTAAATAGACTTAAAAAATTTCGTGCACAAGCGGGAGGTGTTTCAAACATTTGCTGTGGAAAATTTTACATGAATTCATGGCGTGAGTTATTGACAAAACTAATTTCAATCTAATCCGTTTAATACAATTTAGGAATTGTCCCATAGTAACGAATCGACATAATTAAGCCTAGGTCATATTTGTCCGTGTCCGTAGGATTGGTAAAAAAAGATTGTGTACCGTTAAGGCAGCAACTGTTCCGTTAGCGTCACAGTACGTCCCATTAGATCCACAGTTTGTGCATGTCACACTATATTTTTCAATTATTACGATACATGTGTGAATTTGTATTTGAGGGGGGGGGGGGTTAATTGCTGCCCTCAAACTCTACTAAGGCAGCCCACTCACAAGAAAGCGTGTCAACTTTTCGTAGTCAAACTTTTTAAAATTTCAGAAATAAATTCTGTGCTTATTTTTAGTTCTGATTTCGCAATGGTAGCTTACCTTACCTGCCGTTAATTTATAATATATTTTCATATCGAAGGTCAGATATCAAATTTATCTTCCTTTGAGTCAAAACTAATATTATACAATTAAACATCTTTTGCTGCCTTAACGCTAGGCCTTAACGAAACACACAAAAGAGTGTGGACGATATTAATCCTGACTTAATTTCGTGTGGCCATAACGGGACACAGCCGTAAAAAAGAAGTGAAGAAAATATGTTTTCTACTAGTCTAACTTGAAATGTAAAAAAAACAATCATAATGGGCGTCTACTTCGAGATAGTGTATAGATGTTTTTCGCTTACGGACAAAAAGACACGACTACATGAACTACGCTTTACAAACTAAGTGACAAAAGTAATCCAATATCTAGTTCCATCCAAAATTATGTCAATGCTGAGAAAACTTGTGCGTACGCCAGGACAAGTAAACATTCCACAAAAGTCCAACCGACTGTACCATGAGCAAGCGAAAGTTCAGTGGAATAAAGTAGAAATTGACCAACTGGGTGGCGGGCCAAATTTTCAGGCCAGTTATGAAAACGTCCATGAAGTCGCGTTTAATGGCCGCTTTTGTGGTCTCCAAGCTTTCGCCCGAAGTGACATTTAGTAGGGAAATAAAGGACACCAGCATAACCGGGGAGGCCACTGTCTGATCAAGGACTACGCGAGCTAGTGGGTAGAATTTGGGCCCCCCGACGGTCACTTTTTCCAGCAACAAATACCAACGGTTAATGGCCGGTGCCACAAAAAAAGTTCCCAGGCCAGCAAATCTGACGGTTCTGATTGGATCATAGGATCCGGTTTGTATTTTGTGCTCAAAAACAATCTGGGATATCAGATCTCCGCTTCCGACCAAAACGCCGGAACTGAGCATTTGGGTGGACAGCGGATAGCGATAGAGCAGGCTCACGTAGCCACGCACTACGCGAGCCATCTCTTGATATCCCTAAAAAAATAAAAATTAATAAAAAACTACAACCACAACATCTCAAGTTGTGAGAGCCGATGCATTCGCAGATACTTTTTACTCCATACTTTGTATTTAAGAGCAAGTAAAAAGTTGTATTTAAGAGCAAGTAAAAAGTTAAAAGTACGTTCTGTATGAACCAAAAAATGTACTACAAGGCCAATATGAAAAAAGTAAGGCTGTATGAGCCAAGCCTTACGGACTGATCAGGAAAAATAAAAACTTAACTCTTTAGGGCTGAAAAACTCTGGAAGGGCTCAATCACGCCAGCTATGTAATTTTAAAATGCAGAAAAAAGAATGATCAACGGCTAAACTTACGGGCTACAAGCTTAATTTCATTACTTGATTTGATAGCTAACTGTTTTGGACATGTTAACCATTTTTGCCTTAGGGTTTTGCAGCATTTTGTATTTAACTAAATATAAATTTTCGAATCAATTGAGGTATCAATCGACAGTTGAAGCAGAATAAAACGGAATACTATAGATAATTGACCATTTGAATACTCCGATAAGAGTTTTAAGTTTACTGGAGCAAACAAAACTAGGAGAGGGCCGAGGGCGTCACCGTCAGCGGTAAACTAGTAAAAAATGCACTACTACGTACCAGGAAAACAGAAACTTTACAAAAAAACCGAAAGGACTGTGAAGCAAGAATTTTTATCTGCAAATAGTTTACAAGTCCGGCTTCCGTTCTTTGTTCCTATTCTGGCATTATTTCCTGGGGCGAGGGCCGAGGAGCTTACTTTTGGTGGCCCCTCACACTTTTGGCCACACCCCCACTTTCAAAACCGAAAAAACATGCCACCTGTTCTAAGTAATTTCAACATCGAGAAACAATTTGTGACATTTTTGTGTTAACAAAGTATAGGGGTCATTATATTTTTCGATTTTCTGTTTTTCCTACTAGCTGACAAAGAACTTGCCCTCCCTATATGACGCAGCGTTATTAATGCACTTATCATTGGATAAAATTTCAGGTGAGCGATGGTATATAAACAAGATTGTGCGAGAATCAGAAGCCATTCTGTGAAATAGCATCCAGAGGCTAGTGACTGAAGATGATACTAAGAGCATGCCATAGCCCCATGCTTTACATTGTCCAAGTAATGTGCTCTAAAACTAGTTGCAACAGCGTCAACAGTTAAAACCTGGCGTCGATTCGACAAAAGTGGCTTTTGAAAACCATGGTTTTTAAGTGTTTTCATCTGATTACTGCACATAATTTCATTATGAATTATTGCCATGTTCGTCATGAGGTCGTAGATTTTCTTAAAAACCGCGGTTTCAGTTCACTTGAAATTTCAGCAAAACAGCGACTTGCTGTGCTGCAGGTTTCAAATTTAAATTAGCTAAAGCCATGGTATTTCAAGAAAATAAAAAATAATTTTAAGAATTTCGTAACGAATGAGGCGATATTTTGTAATGAAATTATGTGCGAATCATATGAAAACGTACCTAAACGTATGGTTTAATAACACAACCTTTGTGAAATCTACCCCTTGTGTCCTTCAGCCTTTTAAACAAAAGTAAGACGTCAAGAATCGATAGTCAAAAACGTAAAACACCAGCACAAAAATAGGGAACCAAACTTATCCATTAAAGTATTTATTTGAAAAAACCGAAGTGATAACAAAATATGCAAAAAGTAACCAACAAAAACAAATGGATCAAATCTTACATCAACAGTCTACAGCATCTTACATACAGCATCTAATAACAAGAAGAAAATGCAAATCGAACTAAATGGCTGGTTAAACTAAGAATTTTGAATATCATAAGTTTCACCTCTTGAAACGTAAAATTTACTTCAGAATCGCTTTACGCTTGTCCGTTGGGCATCTGTTTGTCTATTACTAAAAATTTCATTCACCTCCTGAAAAAATTTCTTGATTCCTTCACAACTGATTTTACGGAAAATAAGCAAGACTAAAAACTTTTAGTTGAAAGCGTAAAGATCACCGTTCATGCACACATGTAGTTAAGGGGGATGGGGGGAAGACCCTCCAAAAACTCGGTCCTGGGGGAGAGAGGGGCGTCCCGCCATAGTGAAAAAAGGGGGGAGGGTCCCGGCGGGACTAAAATTTTGGCCAAAATTTTGTGAAATGTAAGCTATTTTTTCCAAAATTTTCGCCAAAAATTATCAAAATCGCGGTTTTTTGGTCAAAAAAGGTAAAAATTACATAATTTTTGGGAGGGTAGGGGGTCAAAAATGAGCTGACGCCGGGGACGGGGGCCCACCAAAGGGGGGGAGGGGTAACCAAAATTTTTGTGCTGTTACATGTATGCGTTCATACAGTTGTTATCCACAATCTCATATACATGTGTAACGAGGAAACCATCCGGCCACGTACGAAAAAAATCGAGGGTACGTACGGGGGAGGGTATCAAAAATATAAGAAAATATGATCTGTGTAAAAATGACAATTTTTCGAAAAGTTCGCAGCAGTTGAGGTGTTTTTGACGATCTTGGTGAAAAGTCGTGAAAAAACTGGCCAAATTTTCAACCTCGTAACATGTACAATATGCAGCAGCTTATATAATTGACAGTTGAACGGGAGAAAGAAGTAATGAACGACATTTTTCTTGCAAAAAAGAGCTCATTTGTGACTGATTTCAGCAAAGGTGTTAGATAAACAATCATACAAAATTATAACCATGGTAATATGTAGCAATACCGAAATAATTGTATGTTACACAAAATTGAACGAATAATTGAACTGAATAAATGAAGTACCACAATAAAGCTAAATTAACTCATCTATTATTCAAAACAAATACATTCCAACACGCAGGCAGTTAGTTATATATAAAAAAGTCTATCATTATCTAAAAAGACCCGTCTTGTTACAAGAGATCCTCCAGCTTATATAGCAACGTCGTGTCGGGCACTTTGGTCGCTGAGTCAGGCAGCACCGTGGCTTCAATTTGTCGCACATCACCACGCTCGTCGCCAAAATAGGCCCGACTGACCAGACCTACAAACAAGCCTGTCTCGATCAGCCCTGGGATTTCCTTCAGTCGTCCATTCAGCTCATCCCATTGCTCGGGCGTTCGCTCGGCCAGCTTGACTTTGGGAAACGCCCAGTCTAGGATGAAATTCCCATTGTCCGTCACCAGGGGGCCGGCTTTGGCCTTGCCGGCGCTTCGCAGACTGGCCTCTCCGCCCTCGTGAGTCTCGATTCGTCGCTTCACCGATCGCCAAGCCGCCGGCAACACTTCGATGGGAATGTAGAGGAAGCTGGTTCCAATGACTGGCACCAGCTTGCTGGAGTCCGCAATCAGGTAGAATTTACGCGAAAAACTGGCCAATATTTTCTCCTGCAACAAACAGCCGCCGCCGCCTTTGATGCAGGTCAGGTTCGGATCCACTTCGTCTGCTCCATCTGAAAAAAAATTGTGACTCAACAAATCATAGAAAAGAACTTCAAATTCAACAAATATTAGACATCTATTGGGCCCCCCTTAAATGTCTTGAAAATAGCTCACGAAGTCAACATTGGTAATAGGCGGCTCGGGCTCATGAAGCAAAAACAATCGAAAAAGCTGCGCCAAATCTCCACTCAACAATTTCCTAACTACCTGATTATTGAATGATTCTGTGAAACTGTAAATAAATTATACTAAATCAAACCAATTACATGATCCCACGACAAGACAATTTTAATGATCAACGTCGAAGCTAACCAATATAAAGATCCATCTCCGGATATCGCTCCAAATCACTCAAGGGCAGTCCATTTTGAATGATGGCTTGTTTTGCCTGAAATGAACTGGGAATGCACCGAATATGTGTCACTGTTTTCTGCTGGAACAATTTGCCAATGGCTTCCACTGCAAACAAAATCGTTGAACCGCTGCCTATTCCAATCACCTGAAACATGCAAACTAAATCAATCAACACGTGACGATTTTCAAAAAGTGGGATTCCCCGGACAGGGTTTTAAAACTGTCTAGTTTTGGACATGCCCATCGAAATATCAATTAAACTCAGTTACTGACATATATAAAACTATATATATATATATATATATATATATATATATATATATATATATATATATATATATATATATATATATATATATATATATATTCAAGTTTAGGTTAAAAACTGTAATCATAGAATATGTATTGTATATATATATATATATATATATATATATATATATATATATATATAACAGGAAATTTATATTAAAGTGTACATATATATTCCTTACCTGTCCATTTTTGACATTATCTTTGACGCATCGCTCCGCAGCAACTTGTTTGGCTCGCTTAGCAAGTTCGTCCATTTCAGGCGGATTCCCGTTTTCGGGCATAGTTGATTTAAAACGGTTTCTTTTAAAAACTGCCCGACCCCTCGGTACGAGACAGAAGTATGAATTTTGTCGATACAGCCTGAAATCAAAAGTGGGTCAATGGCGTGGACCACACATGTAGTTATGGGGATGGGATGAGGAAGACCACCCCCAAAAAAATTCGGTCTCAGTGGAGAGGGGGTCCCGCCAGGGGTAAAAGAGGGGTGAGGGTCCTGGTGTGTGAACAATTTCGGCCAAAAATTGAAAAAATCTTCAGTTTTATAAACTTTTAGCGATTTTCACCAAAATTCTATACAAAAATGATGGAGATTGCTGTTTTTTGGTCAAAAAAGATAAAAATTGCATCGTTGCAATGCAATTGCATTGCATGGAAAAGGGGGTCAAAAATCAGTGTATCAGGCCGATCAGGGGAGAGGGGGGGGGTGCAGATTCGGTTGGGGGGAAAATTCAGGGGGTGCAGATTCGGTTGGGGAGAAAATTCAAACTAATATCCTTTCAATTTCAACGTAGAAACATGTTTTTTTAGGTTTTCGCAGTTTCCAAGCGAAAAAATGCCGATTTGTTTTTTAAAAAAAATTAAAATTTAAAAAAATTTTTGTCGAAAATCATCTTTTTCGACATATTGGGGCTAATCGTCGGAATTATCACCAATATATACAGTCATAATATCAGTCTGAAGTTTGATCGTCATAAAGTAATACATAATAATACATAATTTAATACAGCTTTGTTTGCAATATATATAGCAGGCGGGGAAAAAAAAACCCACCCCATTTTTTGGGGGAAAAAAAACCCACCCCGGTTCCGGAACTTGGGTATATGGTACAGGTCTAAAAATTTGCCAGCGTATAGTACAGTCCCTGTAGGCAAACGTATATAAGCGGTATCCAAACGGGGTTTCGTTGGTACTTTTTATGAGTCAAAAATTTTGACCCCCCATTTTTGACCCGACATGGCTCCAAGGGAGGTGAATTTTGGAGTCTCATTTCTCAGCACTAAAAGATGCGAGCTCAAATGTAAAAACACTTTTACAGAGGACTACCCTTCCTCTATTCATGACCGCAGTGGCAGGTCCCTCCTTCTTTCGTACGAGGGGGGGCATGACCGAAATTAGACGGGGTAAAAAAAACCCATGTGGGGGAAAAAAAACCCACTTTTTGAAAATGGTCTGGTGATGTCGAAAAACCTTGTAGCTACTCCAAAAGACTCATGGTAGTGCAAAAAGACGTTTATTGTTAACACAAATGCGCATACTGACACTTTCTTGATCGATTTCTGGTATACAGGCCTAATAGTCGGACTTTGTCATTTTGAGGTCCCTTTGGAGCGGAAAGTAGTATTATCTGGTACTATTGCCAGTTTTTTGTATGTTTTTAATTATAACCTGTTAGTTTCTCTTGTTTAAACGCCAAATAACCGAATAAAATTAAACTATGTCCGTCACGACCAGTCACACCCACTTACGGTACCCTCCATGGAGGGTCGATGGTGTAAAAAGTAGCCATAAAGGGCAGATTTTGCATGTATTTGAAGCGTAATAGCAACTTTTTAGTTGTTTTCAACGTTTTCAGGCGAAATTAAGGTGTTTTGTTTTCAAATCTGAAAATTCAAAATTTTATAATGGGCTGCGAAGGGCAGTTTTCAAACTTGTCTACCTGAGGCCCCATAGCAAATCTGCGCATAGTTTTGACATCAGTGGCCTCTACTACTCCTAATACGTGCCATAGCGTTGAAAAACTACCGCTAACACACTTTTCGGGTGATTTATGGGGTGGGTTTTTTTTCCCCCACATGGGTTTTTTTTCCCCCAATTGGGTTTTTTTTCCCCGGCAAGTTTTTGGCTTCCCGCCAAAAAATGGTAAGAGATAGCGAAATGAAACCGGTGCCAGCATTTAGAGCAAGGTTAGGCCTACGACAGATTTTTTTGGTTTCCCGTGAAAACGTATAGTCTATGAGCTACATGACGAAATATGAAAATGCGGGTTTTTTTTTCCCCGCCTGCTATATATTTAGCTTATTTATACTGAAAATCTTACCTTTGCTAACTAAAAAAAGAGGCGAAATATACATAGTCAAACTGAGCTTATATATCAAAAGTCTTCGTTTCTTTTCCCGTAGACAATAAATTAATTACATTGTCCTAGAAAAATAGCTATCTTTAGTCATTACGTAGCGATTTTTAATGAATTCGAATACCATCAATACGATTTGAAAACGTCACTGATAGCTATTTCGGTCAGCTGACACTGACAGTCAATTTCGGTTTAAATAAAAGTGCAGCTTTATATATGATTGCACAGTAGCAAGTGTCTTTTTATTTGATGCGGGCAGCTAAGACTAAAGCCTGGTTCATAGTAGTGCGGAACTGTCCGTATTTGTCCGTGTCCGAGTACGTGTCCGTGTCCGGAAGGTTGTCCGTAACATTTGTCCGTGTCCATATCCGTCAGCAGTATTAACTAGTAAGGAAAAATGCCCTTGTCGGGCGGCTCCTTGTGTAGAATAGGTTACTGTCTGTCTAAAGCGGAAAAATACTTAGGCTGAGCTTGTAAAAGCATTGGTACCAGACTTTATTAACGAGAATATGCAATTCGTGTGAGCTCGTCAAAGTAGGTGGACTAGGTATACCTGTTGAGAATAGGAATATGATCTTCGTAGGGCAGACACTGTTTTCCGCACCCTATTCGCGCGACCTTCAGCTAAATCATATCATGTGCTCATGTAACATAGAGGCTTTTTTACACTAACTCAACATTGGCAAATGGCAAAAACGTTAGAGCGGGCACTCATAATAATTTTAGCTGAAATGTCGACTGTTGGCTGAACGGCTGAAATAATTCATTCGGGGGTGTGCAAACAATCGGTCAGGGATTGCTAAGGTTCTCGGCTGATAAGGACGCTGAAAACCCTACCTCGCACCAATATATTTTGCACGCCATAAATGGGTCAATTTAGGTAGCAGTTTCTTGTAAGCTCTTGTTTTTAGATTATGGACTCTCAGATTATGGATTTGCTCCTACTGTAGCTTACACACATCTAACATAATATGCATAATTTAAATATGATCGAATGAAGTAAGATGCTTACTAAGTAACATTGTACATATATTTCGATCAAACGATCAGTGTTATCTCACAGAACCTTTTTACCAAGCATATATACTTTACAACAATAATAATAATAAGAAAATACAGTTGAAACAAACCCAGAACGGGCTGTAAGTTCGCGCGAATAGGGTGCGGAAAACAGTGTCTGCCCTACGAAGATCATATTCCTATTCTCAACAGGTATACCTAGTCCACCTACTTTGACGAGCTCACACGAATTGCATATTCTCGTTAATAAAGTCTGGTACTAATGCTTTTACAAGCTCAGCCTAAGTATTTTTCCGCTTTAGACAGACAGTAACCTATTCTACCCAAGGAGCCGCCCGACAAGGGCATTTTTCCTTACTAGTCCACTCTCTTTTTCCGCTGCAGCAGAAACGAAGCACAGAGCATAGTTATCGCCTATCACTACATATAGCTATGACGGCTTCACTGCCTGAAGCGGACCAATGTAGTATGTACGTAAGTGTACATGTGTGTGTACATGTATATACAATATACATGTATATATACCTATGTAAAATTTGACCCCTTAGATTCCCGTTCGGGGGGGTGTTGGGATCCAGGGAGGTTCTAGACAAAAAACAAACCAAAGTTTTGAAAGTTTTACCCCTTGGACACCTGTCGGGGGGGGGGGTACCCTGAGGGAGGTGGTGGGGTCGCAGGGGCGTCAACGAGCGTCATAGACAAAATTAGACCTCAGATTCGTGTTCAGGGAGTCAAATTACACCTATGAACATCAAAATCCGAATTTTCAAAACTTGACACCTTGGATCCGTTGTGGGGGGGTATCCTAGGAGGGGGTCGTAGGAGAGTTTACGAGAGTCACAGACAAAAATGAACCTCGGATTCGTGTTCAGGGGGTCAAATTACCCCAATGGACATCAAAATTTCAAATTCGAAAAAATTGACCCATTTTGACCCCCTTAGGTGGCACCCTGGGGGCCATGGGTGTCCAGAGTGGGTATAGGCAAAAATACATCCCAGATTCGTGTTCAGGACACCAAACTACCCCTAGAGACAAATTTTTGAGAATAAACTCGGAAAAAAACTTTGACCCAAAAGTGCAAAAGGGTCCCGATTCCCCTTTGGGAACACCCTGAGGGGTCAATCGGTGGGGCAATGGGTATTAATATGATATGTTCGCAAGTTCACAATCCATATTACACAAAAAAACTTGAACTATCATGAAAAACAAACAGCAAACCTAATTATTCTACTGTAAAGTTACGTACGCGCATACATGACATACAGCCAACAGGGGGTACCGTCTAGGGGACTATTCAACATCTGAGCAAGAAAGTGATAATACCAGTGAATGCACAGCATATGGGTTTATATTCGTATACAAAACGATAGACCTCCAGCTATAACCATGATAACTCCACTGCCCGTAGCGAACCTACACCCGTAATACACGTAGCGGGGGTATGGGCAAGCCCTGGGGCTTACAGGCCGAAATTCAAAAAAAGCCCATGTTAGTTTCTATTCTACTACTGTACCACTTCACATGCAAAAGATCATGACTGGCCGTTTTGCGCAACTTCTTAAAAAGTGTGCTAAACTTTTTCGTACTTAGTCATTTTTGGACCCCAAAAAAGGGGTTTCCCCCTCCCAGCACAGCCTCTCACCGAAACACCCGAGCAAAACCATTTTTTCCGTGTCTATTGCAGGCTATACGAAATGTGAAAAACCAAAAAAGGTGTCGCTCGGATGAACTACCGGAGAGAAAAGTTTTGGGAAAAAAAAAGAGCGAAAGTCCGTGATTTTTGGGGGGTCCCCGGGGGTATCTCAGAAAATACTTGACCGATCTAGCTGAAATTTTGCCAGCATTTAGGCATTTCCAAGAGGTGTACACACACAAAATTTCGTGTGAAAAGCTCTTCTATATTTTGAGCTACAAAAAGTTCAAGTTCTCAAAATCCGCAATAGTGCTAAATTTTCCTATTCTAGGGTTGGGCGCTATCGCGCCAACCCTGATTATACC
>JASANF010005709.1:0-10145 GCA_030248245.1 Trissonchulus sp. WLG1_4
CCGTTGAAAACATCTGGGCAAGACAGAATAAACTAGAGTGGTACTACCCTGGCGGAGGTGTGTCCTGCTGCAAATTGTACAAGTTAAAAGCGTCGAACTGCTTTCTGTATCCCGCTAAAGTCTACAAGCAACATCAGTCTAGCCAAATGGAATCAAATGTCGGCGATGCAAGCAGTTGCGACTACACAAAGCGCACTTGTCTACTTCAGAACGGCAAGTTTTTGATTTGGAAACCAGACATGAACGAACGCTGTGAATATGTTTATTGGAAATTTTCAGTTTGTACCAATGAATGACACCTGCACAAAAGATGTGCCAATACAATGTAAGATAGGCAACCAACACATGCTGGCTTACCTGGACGTCACTACAAACATCTTTCATCACCAACGTAGTCAAATCGAAGACTGCAGCATTAGCGAAGAAATTCCACTGACAGTAAAGAATGGAAGCTATCTGTACAACAGAAAAACGGGAAAACTTCGAAAACACGGTTATAGGTTAACCGATCGGTTAACCGGTTAACCAAAAAAAGTCCGAATAGCTAGTAACCGTATCGGTTAACCGAAGTGTGCTTCGGATAACCGGAAAGTTTAACACATTAGAAACGTTTATGTCACTAAATGGACCAAAAACCCAATCGAAGATCACATGTCGTTTACCCTATGGCGCCACAAAAAACAGGTGCACGATTTGCCTAAATTGATTTTTCACGGCACATGTGTCTATGAATGACATGTTTGATTGTTAGTCATGTCAGAAAAAAGTTATGCTACTTCTTGGATTTGAAAAACAGCACGCCACAGCTGAGGAAGCAGCCTCCGCTACCGCACAAAAAAATAGTGTCAGAAGGCCTTTTCGGATTGCTAAGTGGATTCAACATAGACTTAATGCAGCTGTGGATATTTTGTTGCTGTTTGTATACCACAATGGTAATACTATGGAAATGTTGTTACGGCTCATCCAGATTAACACGACAGCTACCGAAATTTGGTTTGACTGTCAGGCAAAAATGGAGATATTACAGATACAATATCCGGCTGCCAGTAGAAAACATCGATGAAACTAGGACAATCCGTACCGTCGAAGAATGTGCGCCAACCAGACGTTCCCCTGAAACTTCAAGAAGCCCGGTTTTGGAACAATTGACGTTGAAAAACTTGAAAACAAAAGCTAATTACCAACCCTACCAATTCAATTCAGCAACTTCTTATGATTCTTTTTTGATTCCAGTTCTGGTAAAAAAAGAGCTCTTCAACGCACTATTCGATACAGGGGCACAGATATCATTGATGTCAATGTCCGCAGCGATAACATTGCCTTCATTTTATGGGCAACAACAGCTGAAACTACGCCCGAAAATTCTTCAGATTCGATCAGCATCAGATCATGTCATGCCACTGATGGGTACGTTTGATACCATTGTGCAAATTGGAAGAATTAAATTGAAAGGAGAAATCGCAGTTGCTACGCAACTCCCTTACGATATCATACTGGGGAAAGATCTGATTCACGCTCTCGGACCAGTCACGCTGGACTTGCAACAAGGCAACGTCAATCTGTTTGATAATTTAAATGAACCGGATCAACACAAAACCTGCATCCGAATCGCAACCACCACGCGCGTGCAACCAAAACATGAGTGTGTTATGCCATGCATTTTGCCAACATCAACCAATAACAAAGACCGTCTGTTCCTGCTTGAGACAGCTACAAAAACAATACTGTCAATGGATCTAGTCATGGCAACATGCTTGGTTGTCAACCAAACTGGGATCGTTCCAGCCCGTTTTATCAATCCAGGCAATGAACCAGTCACATTATATTAGGGTACAAGAGCCGGATTTGTTTCAGTTTTGGACGAAAAACAAATTGCGCAGTTAGAGTCTCAAAACCCAACGTCTGTTGTGCAAATGACTACCGTGCCAGGAGACAGTTCCAGTCAATCAAATAACGCGAAAAACTGAAACTGAAGAGATCAAAGTGCTCATTTGCCAAAACAACTGTGCCATACCTAGGACACGTGCTCTCGAAAGATGGCTTATTTCCCGAATGCTCTAAAGTGAAAAAGATTGTGGACTGGCCAACACCAGAAAATCAGAAACAAGTGGCTTCATTTCTCGGCCTCTGTGGTTATTATCGTCAGTTTGTAAAGGGGTACGCCAAATTAGCTCGCCCTCTACATGACCGACAACAAAAAAGTGCTAATTTCAAGTGGACGCCAGATTGCGAAGCAGCCTTTCAGCAGCTTAAAGCTAAACTAAGTTCTCGTCCAGTTCTGGCATTTCCTGACTTATAAAAACATTTTTTGTGCAAACAGATGCAAGCGATAAAGCTATAGGCACTGTGTTGAGTCAGTGTGGCGATGACGGTACAGAACATCCTGTATCTTACCACAGTAGACGGCTAACAAAACCAGAAAGAAAATACCCGGCAATCTACAAGGAAGCTTTAGCAGTCGTTGATGCCATTTCTCATTTTCGCCCTTACATCTATGGCCAAAACTTCACAGTCATTACTGATCACGAACCACTCAAATACCTTCTCAGTTTAAAAAACCCTGACGGCAAGTTAGGCCGATGGTGCTTAAAATTGCAAGCACATGACATGCAAATTTACCACCGCTCAGAAAAACATGGACATGGAATCGCTGACGCTTTGTTTAGACGTCCAGCGGTTACTGAAAGTATTAGTGGAATTACTAAGTGCGAAACCTGGGGGTCGTTTCAGAAGCTTTACATATGTCTTATGGGTCTCATAAAGTCTTACATATCGCTATAGGTCTTTCAGAAGCTTTACATAACTTCTGGATCACCTCATGTTCTCTCATAAATTTATGTTTTCCACCTAAATTTATGGGTAGCTTGACAATTACTACATAAATTTATGTAAAAATTTCAGCCTAGTCATAAAATGCTAAAAGTGGGTGCCAGTTTTTCTCATAAATTTAGGAGAACGTCAGGGCACCCATAACTTACCTTTCAGGTAAATAGTAAGTACAAACCTCAAAAAAGTACGAAAACTGGTTTGCTGGGTAGAGCGTACAGGGTCATAGTTTAGGGAACGTGTTTTTTTCAACTTTATTGCACTTTGCTAAAAAATTTGATTTTCAGATTTCACTAGAAAACAACAGCAGCAGTTATGGCAGTAAGTTTTATGCGCTTAAATAATTACTAAAATAGCAAGCCTATTCATTATTATTTTAATTGAGATTTTAAACGAGCGCACCCTCAGCACGAAAATCAAAGCTGCGATCATGCTGTTATTCATCTAATTGTGCGAGCGCGTGTGCGTGCACATTCCATGCGGTTTCCAGCGAGAGCATATAATTTTATGTGAGAACTTCATGGGAGAACTTATGGGAAGGTTATGTGAAGATATCTGAAACACTTTATGTATTTCTCGTAACCTTCTCATAAGTTCTCCCATAAATTCACTTTATGTAAGACTTTATGTGAAGACTTATGTAAAGCTTCTGAAACTACCCCCTGTTGCCGTTTGCTAGCAGCCGCTCGTTAAACATAAAAAGAAGAACAAATAATTGGCACAGTCACAGCCAAAACTAATGAAGATTCCACAACTACTGAAGACATTACAGCATTGCAGAGCAACGATGTGCAGCTTTTACCTGTGATTCAATGGTTGAAAAACGGTACCGCCTGCGATGATGACGCATTGGTACGACGTGCTCTTGAATTTAGCCTGAAATAAGGTGTGTTATATCGTAAAGCATTCCCAATCAGTCACGCAGGTCGGAATCAGCGCATCGGCTCTCAGCTCGTTGTTCCGCCGTGTATGAGGGAAGACGTCCTGCGCTCATGTCATGATCATCTTTTCGGTGGCCATTTGGGAGTTAAACGAACAATTTGTAAACTGACAAGTCGATACTATTGGCCTAGTATACGATACGGTCGATACCGATACGTATCGCACAGTCGATGCTCGCAAAGCGATTCTAAAAAACTCTTGTTATATTTGCTTAAAAAATAATCATCAGTCCAAAGATTGTCAACTGAAAAAACCTTGTTTTTATTGTCGTGCAACTGGTAGTCATCACAGAAGTCTTTGTTTTAAAAAGTTTGGCAGACCTTTTGCAGATGCGGCTAATCTGGCTTCGGAGGAGCACATAAAAGAAGCTGTTAGCAATTGCTGTACAGACTCAGCATTGTTAGCTTGTAGAGAAAAGGTGCTGTTACAGACAGCTTCAATACTAGTTTGTAAACCAAGTAGTGAATTTGGTGTAACTGTAAGACTTCTTTTGGACTGTGGAAGTCAGCGCAGTTACATCACTAGTAAGTTGGCAGCAAAACTGAAATTGGTTCCTAAGGGGAAAGAAGTGCTGACAGTTGTTATATTTGGTACTAGCAAACCAAAAACTCTGCGGACAAATTGCGCAGAAATTTGGATCAAACTTAAAGATGGCACATTCAAAACGGTGACAGTTAGTGTTGTAGAAAAAATTACGGGTAACATTCAACGGTCACCAGCTGTTTTGAAAAATGAGTTTTTATGGAAAAACACGGATCTGGCAGATGAGTTTCCAGTCCGAGACGAAAGTTCAAACATTGATCTTCTACTGGGTTCTGATTATTATATGGAAATTATCCTTCCTGAGCAAATTTCTGTGTCTCCTACACTGTTTTTGCTGGGTTCACGTCTTGGTTGGATTCTCACCGGGCGCATAAACGGTCCACAAGATACGACTTCAGCTGCCCTCTTCATCTCCGCAAAGTCCAAATTTGATACGGATGTTGTTGTTTTTTCTGATGTTGACAAGTCTGTCTACGATGACCCACAGATTTCTCAGTTCTGGTCGTTGGAAACAATAGGCATTAAAGACAAGATAGAATCTACTGATGATGATATGGCCATGCAGAACTTTCTGGACACTGTGAAATATAAAAACAATCGATATTACGTCACGTGGCCGTGGAAAACAAACGAATCAGATTTGCCACAGAACTGGGAGCTGGCATTGGGCCGCTTCAAATCTTTATTGTCTTGACTTGGTGGAAATATAGAGTTGTTACGCAAATACAATGACATTATTACTGACCAGCTAGAAAAAAGAATCGTTGAGCCAATAGATAATGACACTGATCAAAAACGCCGCACTCACTATGTCCCTCATCACGTCATCGTTACCCCATCAAAGGTAACTACAAAAGTAAGAGTAGTTTATGATGCATCTGCTAAAACAAAGAAGACGAATAAAAGTTTGAACGAATGCCTCTATAGAGGTCCTGTGATTTTAAATGATTTATGTGGTTTGATGATGAGATTTCGCTTGCACTTGGTAGACTTGGTAGCTGACATAGAAAAGGCATTTTTACAAGTTGGTTTGCGGTTAGAAGACAGGAATGTTACTCGTTTTATTTGGATGAAAGATTGGCGAAAAGGTGACTGTGCAGGTAATATTTAATTGCTACAATTTGCCCGCGTAACTTTCGGGGTGGTTTCTAGTCCTTTTTTACTTGTGTTGGATAGAAAGAGGAGGCCCCAATTTAGAAATAATGAAAGAAATGAAGGCGCCGGGAATCGAACCCGGGCCGCCTGCTTCGAAGTCAAGCATGCTAAACACTACACCACAGCCCCCGAGTCTCATAGGCCCTAATTCTTATTTATAACAGGATCCCCCCTTCGAACATCGTTGCGACCCTGCAACGATACCCGGTCGATACTCATGCTCCCGGGGCGGAGCACATTCACACGTAGGCCTCCAAGCCTACTTCAATCACACCACACTCAGGGTTTTCTGGCTTACCCGCAACCACAAGGTTTTTCGATCGACCGAGAACGCTTCTCAACCAATACCGAGGGTTTTAACCGGTTCATCCCTAACCGAAACCGAGGGTTTTCTCCGGCTCACCCCTAACCGAAACCGAGGGTTTTTCGGATTACCCATAACCGAGGGACCAATCAGAAAGAGACTATGTACACATCCATACAGCACACAGCACGAGTACCGTAAGGGTTGAAGTGCCAACCTCAACCCAGGGCATGGGGCTCCTAACCCACCTCCGAAGACGGTTCGGGGATAGGGCTGTCCTGAGGACCCGGCCCTAACCTCTCCGTCCTGTCACGGTCGCCACTATGTTGGATAGAAGCAGGAGGCCCCAATTTAGAAAGAATGAAAGAAATGGAGGCGCCGGGAATCGAACCCGGGCCGCCTGCTTCGAAGTCAAGCATGCTAACCACTACACAACAGCCCCGAGTCTCATAGGCCCTAATTCTCACTTATAACACTTGCAGCAACGGTAGCGTATCATTTGAGTCTCTCGGGGACAGAAACCGCAATGTTGATTAAAGACAACATATATGTTGACAATGTCATCACTGGCGTGGAAAGTTTAGAAAAAGCGAAGGTTTTTTATGGGGAATCAAAGCAATTGTTCCAAAACGCGTCGATGAACCTTAGAGAATGGGCAAGTAATTCGGATGAGTTTATGCGTACAGTTTCAGACCAGGATCGAGTGCAGTCAGGAAAACTAAAAGTTTTGGGTCTTGTGTGGGATAGAACGAATGATTTGTTTCAACTGTCGTGTCCTGAAAGTCAGGATTTGGAGAATGCGTCCTCAAAGCGGGATATACTGAAAGTAGTTTCATTGATTTTCGATCCTCTTGGTATGCTGGCTCCGGTCACTATTAGTGCAAAAATATTTTTGCAAGATTTGTGAAAATTGGAGTTGAAATGAGATGACCGGATCCCTGCAGATAAGTTGCCCGATTGGAAAGCTATTGCATATAAATTGAAAGATATTGGAAACTTCTCCTTTTTGCGTAAAGTTGGTTTACCACTTAAATCAGACGACAGTCGTTTTGATTTGTGCTGTTTTAGTGACGTCTCTGAGCACAGTTACGCCACTGCAGTATATCTTAGGAGTTCGAATAGTTCAACTGTAGTTGTGGATTTGGTCTTTGCTAAAGCGAGAGTAGCTCCTTGCAGAGTTGCGACAATTCCTAAACTTGAACTTTTGGCAGTTTGGATCGGCGCAAAGGCAGTTGCATTTGTCGAGAAAGAGATTCGGCTCAATATCAGTACCAAAACTATTTGGTCCTATTCGAGATGTATTTTGACCTGGCTTTAGTCCAGCAAGCTCTTACCAGTTTTTGTTCGTAATCAAGTTGAAGAAATAAAATCGTCATCTGCGCTGGTCCGGTTTGTTCCTGGTTCACAAAATCCGGCTGACATAGCTACTAGAGGAAAATCAGTAGCAGATATAGCCACACTCACCACTTGGTGGCATGGACCGGAGTGGTTGATTTTACCGATAAAACAGTGGCCTCAAAGCCTGGCGGTTGATGCTGGGAAACAAACAGAAGACAATGAAAGGGAAAAGGTGTTTTATCAAGTAAGCTTAGCAACGCATGAGCAGATCAAAAAAGAATCAATAAGTCCTCCGTTTGGAATTGACATACAACGATTCTCATCAATGAAGAAACTGATTCATGTGATTGCTTTTGCACGTCGATTTGTAAAATTATTGCAAAAAGAAAAAGTAAACAAAGGGCCAATTCGCTATGAAGAAATTAGCAACTGCAGAATTGCTTAGGAAAAACACATCCAGCAAATTTATTTTGGTGACACAATTGCTGATATGTTAAACGGTAAGAGAAATTCCTTGCAAAAGTCTCTGAATTTACAGTTTGACAAAGAGCTAATACTAAGATGCCAAAGCCGCTTTTTAACATCTTCAGAATCAAGTCCAATACTTCTACCACGTAATGATTACTACACGAAGCTAGTAATTGAAAGAGAGCATGTGCGACACCTTCATGCTGGAATAGCACAAACTTTGGCACAAGTTAGACGGACGTACTGGATTCCACATGGCCGGACTGAAGTGCGTTCTGTGCTCAAAAAATGCCAAAAATGCATTCGTTTTGAAGCCGGCCAGTATTCAATGCCACAGCTCAGTCCTTGGCCTTATTCCAAGGTCAATCCTACACCAGCTTTTACCTATGTCGGGGTAGACTATTTTGGCCCGATGTACATAAAAAATGAAAGATACTCTGTATCAATTTGGGTTTGTCTATTTGCCTGTGTAACAACAAGAGCTATTCATTTGGAAATGGTCGAGAACTTGTCAGCAGAAACATTCCTACTGTGCTTTCGGCGTTTTGTCGCACGCCGTGGAGTTCCCAAGCAAGTCATATCATATAATGCCAAGCAGTTCAAGACAACTAAAAGACTGCTTCAAACAATCACTGAAAAAGAGCCTGTAGACACGATACTAACCCATTTCGTCTTTGATGGCGTAGAGTGAAAATTTTTGGTTGAATATTCGCCATGGTCTGGGGGTTTCTACGAGCGACTTATTGGTATGGTTAAGCGGTCATTACGTAAAATAATTGGTCGACAAATGTTTACTCATGCCCAGTTAAGTACTGTTTTGACCGAGGTAAAATCCGTGCTTCATAGCAGACCACTGGTGTATCTTGAAAACGATCCACCTGGGAGCCAAACTGTAATCACTCCCGCACACTTTTTGAACTTGAATCCCAAAGTGGCCTTACCTCCAACTGAAAATTTTGATTTGGACCCGGACTTTGTGCCGAGAGAAAGTTCAGTAGAAATGCTTCTAAACAATTGGAAAAAAGGCCATCAAATAATAAATCAGTTTTGAAAGGTGTGGAAAAAAGACTACCTGTCTAGTTTAAGAGAAAGATCGATATTAGAACACAAAAAAACAAGAAACTAAACCGACCACCCACCACGCGTAGGCAGTGTTGTGCTAGTTAAAGGTCAGCTTCCGCGGGGAATGTGGCGATTAGGAAAAATATGGAAGTTACGCTACAGTGCGGATGGGATAGTTCGAGCAGCTACTGTGCGGTTTGGTAACAATCGAAGCATCACACGGCCACTGAAGCTGCTCTACCCTATTGAATGCCCTATTTGAAAACAATTTGCGGCGGGAATGTCGTGAACGAGATTAAAACTTGTGCTAACTATAAAAAAGGCAGTAGTTAAGTTTTGTACTGTCATTAAATATATATACAGTAAAACAGGTGATGTATTGATTGGTCTGTTTCTGTAAAGGGGGTCAAAATAGGTCAATTTTTTGAATTTGAAATTTTTATGTCCATTAGGGTAATTTGACCCCCTGAACACGAATCCGAGGTTCATTTTTGTCTATGATTATATACCAACACACCACACACAGACACAGGTAACAATACCAGACGCACACACAACTGACCCACGACAGGTCCGTACGGCTAAGCCTAACGGGTTACCTCCTGTCACAAACTAGGCTGACCAGTGATCTATGATCACTGATCACCAACCGTCAAAACCTAGGACCTAACCTTCCAGGCCCTGCTGGCCAACTTTTTTCCTAGCTTTCATTCCTAAATCCTAAAGCCTTCCTTCCTAGTTCCTATAGCCTTCCTTACCGACCGCTTCCTTTAAGGGAGCGTTCTGAGTAACTTCCAATAAATCAAATTAATATAATTTTTCTTTTCTTGCTGATACGAATTTTTTCCTTTAGCGCAACCAAGACGCACACCAGGCAAGTATTTTTGCAAGTTTGAGAGCTCTGATAGCGCTTTAGCGAGTTTTATGACGACATAAAAATTTAAAGTTTGCAAAATTTGTCTAATTTTTGAAACGACGTCGCTCAGCGGTGCCTTAACCAAATTTAATAATCAATAGCTTAAATTAAAGACAATTATCTTGACGAGGCACCATTTTTGCCGAATTTTAGTTAGTGGCGGTAACTTTTTAGTTATTTTACTTTTTATCAAAAGTGAAGTCTTTAAAGGACTATAGTATTGAAGCAAATCATAATAATTACAATTCAAGAAGTGCGGTGTCTCTATATGTGTCTGTTCTAATCGTTTGCAAAGTTTCATTTGAATCGGCTTTTGCAGCTGAGAGTAGTCTTGAAAAAATGAGCACCATAGCCCAGAAACCTGAAGTTTGTCTACACATACGTATTTTCCAAAAAATAGAGCTAATTTTTCTGTACTAAACTCCGTTGAGAAAAGTTTCAGAAGCCAAAAAGTAGCTAACTAAAAATTAGTTTGAAAAATTGTTTTTTGTCAATATTGGTCAACGTATTTAAAAAAATTTTTTTAAAGGTTTGCTTACACGTACGACTTTTTAGAAAGTTGTACCTAGCAATTCGCTAAACAAAACTGTT
>JASANF010005710.1:0-13528 GCA_030248245.1 Trissonchulus sp. WLG1_4
CTCATGGGATTAAATGGAAACTTCATTGAATCGGATAACATGTCTGTACTCTGTAGCGACTCACGAGCAACAGGAAAATAATATCATTAAACATTGTAATGACGAAACCTGTTCAGACAATGTTTCGTATATTATTTATTAGCATATTGGAGCCAAGTGATGCCAAACTTGTGAAGCTGTTGCCAACAATGCGTGCGACTGCAACGGATGTCACTGTGATCAGTGTCACGTCAGCCACAAAACTAATCACATGCAGAAAATTTTGAAAACGTTCCTTCTATAGAGCTGAAAGTTTTCTCTTGCTCTAATACTTTCGAAGCATAATATGCAGTACATGGAAAACGATTTTAGCAGTCAAATTCTAGTATGTAGTAATAAAAAATATGTTGAATAAAAAATATCGGTTGGCACGCGATTTCTATGTATATACATAGCGTGTATATATGTCCGTAATTTTGGAACCCAAATTCAACGGAAAAAGTCGAGTTTGCGGCAGTGAAAGTCCCACGCAGAGGCAAATTTAGACCAAATATTCGACTGTAGTTTTATAGATATATAAAGTCAAACTGTTCCATAAAAAATTTCTGATATGGTAATATTTAGTTACAAACATATATCAAGTCTGAGAATGGTCATGTTTAGTTACCAATGTTGGCAGTAAAAAATTGGTGCCGCGTTTTATATTCGCAGAATATCTTCAGCACAATAAGCATATCGCAAAGAAATATTTCCGAAATTAATTCAACTCTACTCGCAAAACGTGTTTGTTTAGTCGTATAGTGTTTAGGAATGGGTACGAGCGACTACCAAGTGGCGAGATTTTAACATAGCTTCAATAAAATCTATTTTTTCAAACATTATTAAAGGAAAGTACGTTTTTCTCCCTTTTCGTTCAATATTGGCACGGATTGGTATCCTGTTTGCTAATTGATGATGGCCCAGCACTATAGAGTTCAAGAAACTGAACAATCGATCAGATACGATGCACAATGGATCCGAACTCGGCTTAAACTTGAATGTCTCAGCTCAGCTTAACGACTTTGGGTCAACATAAGCACCTGCCTTGTTGTAACCTTTAATGCTGGCTATGGTACCGAAAATGACACAGCGCTGGAGCGTGAAATGCAACAACTACATACTGCATGAAGTTGGAGATTAGAGATGCTGATTGTAGAGATGGCTGTTTCATAAAATTTTTTACATAACGAATACGATAAGTTAATTTGCATTAATTTCACACACGTATGCCTGCATTTAATTTCACCCACGAACAAAATGAAGGGGTTCAATTTGTTAATTTTAGAGCAGATTTTTAGATGTTGTTGAATGTGCAGGAATTGTAAAGTTTTGCTACTACATTAACGAGGGAATTACGTCGATGTTATGGTTTTGGATTTTGTTTAGACTATGTGTGTGCAGTCCGTTCTAGCTTGATGTGTACGTGTAGAAGCGTTTGGGTCATACCTAACACCAGCTGTACTGTGGCAGGCTAGGGATTGCTCTTTTTAATCATTTTTGTTGCGTTTGAGCGGGGTATAACGTTGTGGGGGTTTTTGGTCACAGGCATGGTTAATAAATAGAATTACCGCCACCTGTCACATTCGGTAAGATTTGGGCTACGGGTGTGCATTCGGTCAAAACGGAATTCGGAATTTACCAATACAAGATGAATAACATAGCTAAACAAAAACGATAAAGCAAGAAGAATACGTGTCGAAAGTTGCAAAACCAGGTAATGACTTGATTACAAGTAGTATAGAAGATTAATAATAAAAAATAAAAAAAGAACTACAAAATGGATAATTACAATCAAAAGAGAGATTTTATGAATCTGACAAAAACTTTGAAACGCAGATCAGAATTGGAAGACAAAGAAGCAGTAAAAGAATGAAAAATGAAAACGGAATCAAAACAGCAACGAAAAAAGTATGATCACATTACAAGGTTGACGGTACTTGAATTGAAGGAGAGCATTGGATGGAAGGGCGAAGACGTAACTGTAAAGACGGGCTGATATTGCCGCACTTGGTGACTCATGACCTAGACCATAACCCTATTGGACTAGTCAGTGCATGTTCGCTTCTAAAGCTCATGTGCTGACTCTCCCACGGATGCCGGGTGAAGAGGGTTTTTATAACCCTAAACCCTTAAGGCGGGAGGTGAAGAAAAAAAAAGTCGTATAGTAAAATTTTAATTTTGTTATTTTTTAAATTTAATGTTTAATTTTTATTGTTGTTGTGTCGTATGTTTCTTTTGACATTATTATTAGCATTATTATTACTCAATCACAAATTCTTTTTGACCACAAAAATTAAATTGCGGAACGACCTGTAACTTTACATACTTAACCTGTAATTACGATCTGTAATTAATATTACATACTTAAATACAGTCTTAAACTAGTAATTGTAAAGTTTTACTTCACTGTTCAAGGTTGCGCTTAGTGAGATCTTGTGGCTCTACAAAATGGTCACAGTTATTGTATTTTGAACAGTATTAATACAAGTTTCGCAACCGAGACATATGTGTATCTGTATGTTGATTTATATTGCGGGGTTGAAATGGTGTCTCCGTTTTTTTACGTCCATGCATTTAGACTGGGTTTGGTTTTCTAATCCGACCACAGATTCCAAGTCGATTTGTCGAGCCCTATTCCTCAGTCTACTCATGATCAATATAGAAAGAAGATGCCCCAATTTGAACGAATGAAAGAAATGAAATGAAATGAAATGTTTACTCACGAACACAAGGCATTGTAGTGAGAAACAGGAAAGAAAAACAATTTATTTTGACAACTTAACAAACTAACAAAACATATATAACAAAAACGCATATCATAAATTCAAAAGTCTATTCAGCTAATGTTGAATTTAAATAATTTTTACAAAATCTAATTCTGTTAGAAAAAGCATTAGGAGAAGGTGCAGAAACCACATTTTCTGGCAAATTATTCCAAATTCCTACCACCTTATTTGCAAAAAATTTGGCTCTAATATTCAGTCTTGCACGAGGTATTCGAAGTTTAAAGCTATGCCCCCGAAGATTTTGCACTAAACTTTCTTCAAAAAATTCTCTAGGTTCCAAAGAAGTATAACCATGCAGTAATTTATAGGTCATCAACAATAAGCGACACAATCTTCTATAAGCTAATTTATCAATACCTAGTAATTCGCAACGAGCATCATAATTCAAATTTCTACCATACAAAATCCTACGAGTAAAACCTCTGTGGACAGCTTCAATAGCTCCTATTTCTTGAAGCAAGAACGGATCCTGGAGGCGCCAGGAATCAAACCCGGGCCGCCTGCTTCGAAGTCAAGCATGGTACCACTACACCACAGCCCCCGAGTTTCATAGGCCCTAATTCTCATTTACAACACTCATAGCTCTGTTGGCTTTTCCATTCAGGCGAATCGAAAGAAGCCAATGTTGAAACGTTTTTACGAGTAAGGAATGGTCATGCGCACCCACCTACCTAGTATACCTAACTCAATACATTCAATTCAGTGTAGCCATTGGTATATAATAAACTTGAACATATTAGTTTCAGTACATCATAACGGAGCTTTTATGAAACAAGTGCTACATTTACAGTACAAATCAAAATCAAGTGGGTATGAAGCCAGCATCAGCTTCGTTTGATGCCACTTTGGCTTCATGAAGCTGATGCTGACTCCGGCTTCACTGTTAGCGTTTTTCAGTTTTTTGCATTCATGTTTGACAGATGATTGATTGAATGCTGGTTTTTACGTATCTATTACCTATGTAGCTATCCTTCTTTTTTATATAATTTTTCAACTGTGTGTAAGCTGCACCGATATTTCAACGAAGGTTACAAGGTTTACGCAGTATCATGCTGAATTTCTGATGACGCTTATTAGTTGAATGCATTATTCGCTTTTAAAAACAAGCAATGGCTGTAGTTAAAACTTATCAGACTTACTTACAGAGTACATTTGGAACGAACATGTACTAAACACAGTCGAAACAATCTTACAATTATACAATTGAAAATTCAGCGATTTAATTTCACATGAAATATGCAACAAATTATTGCCCATTTTAATTTTAATCAACTTCTTTATTCATTCTCGTCTGGTGGCTGTGATGGAGCCAAGGCGTCTGCTGCATCATTCGCCGTATCTGCTGTCCGCTTGATGGCTCGATCGTTCAATCTACGTAGATACTGATCAATCGCCCGGACACATACTCTCCAGGCGGTGTCAGGGCTTTCGGCAGCAGTTGTAGGCATCTTCTCTGAGACTAAACTTTTAATAAAGCCGATCCTATCTTTGTCGAGGGGCGCTTTTTGTTTCGACCCGTTGCAAGTTTTCCCTAACATTTCGGTTTCAGCAAAAATATGCTTAAGGACTTTCAGAGCTAGATCACTTCGACTGCTGGCTCTAAGAGCCAACTGTCTGATGACTTGATCTGACGGAGGAAACTCCGAAGTACTAGGTGGCTCCGGAGACATTTGAGAGGTATCGGGCGGCTGAGGCTCAGTAACGAATGACACTTGTTCTGGAGCATCTGTTGGAACCTGACTCAGAGGAAGACTTCGTGTTGGCAGAACGGACAAGGCTTTGGACAGCGTTGCCTGGCCCAGCAAAATTTCGTCCTGTTTCTTCAGAATCAGGTTCAGCTTCTCATCGACTTGACTTCTCCTGCAACAAAATTTTACACAGAACGGGAGCAAAGGTAATTACCCAGCAATTAATTGATTTTGATAATTTTTTATTTTTAATTACAAATAATTCTAGCAACGTCAAGTTCAATATGAGTCTTTAAATTAAACAAGCAAAATATGGCAGACAGATCAAACTGTTCCAAAAATTTATAATTTTAAGAAATCATTTTAAACACTTTAATGCAAGTCAAACTTTTTTCATTTCAGCAAGTTTTATCAAATTTCGCACTTAGGAGTTCCACACTTACTTAGCGGTGAGCGGCGTGCTTTGCTGAGTTCCACTTGCATCAAAACTGTAATTGATAGGCTCGGGCGAGTTGCTGTATACGCAATCGAGAGCACGGCGCAACCGCTTTGATCCTGGAGTTATCAAGTTAGCTTCCTAAACAGAAGTTGAATTTTAAATCAAGTTATAACTTTTTCATTAAACTTTTACAATTTAAACTAACTTATTATACTAAAAAGCTCCTACACTATTAACCATAAAACAAAAACTAGCAATCATAGACTCAGCCATACATGGGCGTGGCGGTGTTTGGGGGGGTTTCCCCACCCCCAGAAGGCGACTTCACCCCCCACCTGGATAGGTGCCGCACCCCCACAGAATGTTTTGAAGGTACTCACGAGACAGCAAAATGCAAAATCGGTGGGTAACGAGCTGTAAATGGTGGCTCACGAAGATAAAATTGGCGGAAAAGTTGGCTCACCCCTCCCCCGGTGGTTCACCCCTCCCCCGGTGGCTCACCCCCCCCCAGAATTCGCTAGCTGCCCACGTATGGACTCCGCTAAAACATACACACTTGTTTTTAACAACACACATCTTAGCTATTAGAATTGTTTTTGCACAGATTATATTTGAATTTTATGTAACAATTTTGCTTATATATGCATTAGGCTCGATTCATACTTTCAGCCGTATGTTCGTACAGCCGGCAGAGCAGATAAAATTATTTTATTTTAAATTATGATAAATATTTTATCATCGATAAAATATCAGATTTCGTAATTTTTAACGAACATACGGCTGCAAACATAAATTGATCGTTACTTGCAAAGATTGGTGTGTTTCTATCGGCGGCGATCCAGACCACCATGGCGGGGGCCCATTGGTCCTGTTGGCATCAGAAGCTGCGAGTGCAGACACTGCCTGGCTGCCACAATTCAAGCTGGATTCTATGTTGCTGCCGTGTCGACACCAGTCTAATCTATGCCTAAGGCTACAAGCATGGCATTTGCCCCAGGTGCCCGGAAAACCCATCTCACAAACAAAGCAAGTTGGATCCGACAATTTCTCCGAAATAGCACAGGCGAGCCACTTTGGAATTGTAGTTAGATGATCAGATTGTAATGCAGTTTGATAGAATTCCACGACGGCGGCAAGTTCATCCGGGCGGGTTTGCAGCTGCGTTTTAGTGAGTTTCTTCACATCTGAATACAAACTTTGTAGGTATGACTAAAGTTGGTTGTTCAAAATGACTCAAAATGTCAAACTAAATGTCAGCTTATGATTTGGTGATTGAACATTGAACAAGATCACAACATTGGAGTGGAAAACGGAAAAACGTGCACGATTACAACAAATTAAAGATTTTAGTTGATCTAAATATTTTTTGAAAACTGCGATTTATTGTTTAGCCAGCAATCTAATCGCAAGTATGTAACGTAGGTATGGAATTAAGTTTAATACATACCGAGGAATTCCCAAAGATGACAATCATATTCGTCCCCATCAAACACGGCTTTATAATGCTGATGGTAGCAACACTTAAACTGAGAGCAATAAATTCCATCTGTGCAACTCTTGATTAAAGCCAACTTAATATCACTCACATTACAGTGATTTTTCCAATAAACAACTGCACCATCAATGGGTCTTAGATTAAACGGAGCTAACTGCATGCTGCACTGTGGAAAATAAAATTATTTGGTCTTCTCTATTTTAGCTGACTGAAAGGCCTAGCCCTAGTGTAACATAAAAACTGCAAAACAAACTTAATGTTTCTCTGTAGCTAGCTATGGTGGGGGAACCTATTCATACTCCCGTTCAAATAAGTATTTTTGCTTTTATAACAGTACAAACAAATAAAATGGAATTAACTCATTATGTTTATCTTGAAAACTAAAATATATTTCTGACTAAATTGCAAAATATTAATGTAAAAATTTGTTCCCCCTTTCTTTCATATTGTGGAGAATTTGCGCTATGCGTAGGTACATAGCAAGTAGCACATTTTATAAATAGGCTCCTATTGCAACGCAATTCTGTATACTGTTTCTTTGATTCGCATTTTATCCAGGAAAGCTTTTGCAGCTTTATAACCCTTTAGCAGTCCTATTTTAAAAGTGCAACATTTTTATTATATAGCATATACCATATAGTTAGTTTTTTCAATCGACGACAACTTACTACATATTACTCGAACGAGCGTTTATATACATTAAGTATATATAAGTTAAATGTAGCTAAACTTTTGGCGCAATACAGCCGGTACGTGTAGCAACATTGAATTAAAAATACATTGGTTGGACAACACATGTACGTGATGAGCTAGTCAGTTCATAAGGCATTGGACGTTCCAAGATAGTTGACCCAATAAAAAATAATATTAATTTATAATCTTCAGTGCGTTTGTATTCCTACTTGATTGCATTTTCCATTTAGTCTATGCATTAAAAATGCAGCAACATCTATAATTTATTTATCGTAAAATTTTGAAAATTTATTTAAAAACATTAATTCGTTTTAGACATGGTTTTACCTAAATTGCATAGGATTCCTAGTTACGCTCGTCAAAGAATTGTTTGCTTAAGGAAGGATGGGAAGAAGTTTTCAGAAATTCGATGGATTTTGATGCGCGAAGGTTATAAAATTCGTTATAACTCTGTGTGCAATTTTTATCATCGCTATCAAATTCGAGGAAACTTCAGTAACAGGAAAGGGTCTGGCAGGCCAAAACTGCAGCTGCAGCCAGGCATTGACGCTTACATCAATAATCAGCTTCGCCAAAACAACGAACTGTCGGCCAGACAGCTTCAGGTAATTAAAGTAGGAGTGTAAATTACTTCAGAATAAATTGGTAAACAGTCGGTAATTAATTGGTGACTTTTTGTCTACTTTTTGTAGTGATTTTTAATTCACTTTTTGTGAGCTATATACCGCTTTTGCTTCGCGATTCAACTGGTTTCTAGACAGTCAAGGGAACGAAGAACTTGTCTGAGGTGTTCGGGAAAACCCATAATTCAACCGCCCCCCCTCGCCCATGTATGCTATTCCTCCTTAATGGCTGACTCACAAATTTGACTCTAGTAAAACACATTTGTTACAGTTCACACTAGATGGTTTCAAGCTTCATAAAATGAACGTGTGTACTCAGTTTTAACGATAAAAACTGTTCAACTGTACGGTCTAATCTAGCTCTGGCTGGCTGCTTTAGAATGTGTGAAAATCTGTGAAACTCGAAAGTAAAACTGCATTTTTTTCAGAAACGAGTACATGTCCACTGTGGGGTGCAGTTGAGTATAAGCAAAGTCACTAGGATAAGAAAGGTACAGTAAGTACAGCCAAATCGTTCGTGACCAAAACAAACCGAAGCGTGTGGCGTTTTGCAAACGTCTTCTGAAAAATGAATTGCCGGTTCGCAAAATTTGCTTTACAGACGAGTGCAGCGTCCAGCTAGAAAGACACCGAAGGAGGTGTTACAGGAAGAAATCCGACTCTGCTTTTGTAGTCGTCAAAAGTCGATCAAAACATCCAGTGTCAGTAAACGTCTTCGCCGGAATCAGTTGGGATGGCGCCACAAATATTTGCATCTTGAATGGAAAGACTAGGTTTAACAGTCAAATATTTTGCGAAATTCTGGACGATTTTTATTTGCCATTTAAAGCAGTGAATCCGGCGTCAGTTATTGCCATGGATAATGCTCCTGTTCATACTAGCCGATACACTTCTGCCTATTTTAAAAGGGTTGGAATTTCCGCCATTGAGTGGCCCCCTGAGAGCCCGGATCTCAATTGCATAGAAAATGTTTGGCACCAAATGAAAAATTTTCTTCGGACTGAGATCAGACCTTCTAATTTACAAGATTTAAAGGATGGAATCTTCAAATTTTGGAAAGAACACGTTACAGTCGCTCAGTGCCGCCATTATATCCGGCACATTTACTCCGTTGCTCCATTGGTGATTGAAAATCATGGCGGTCCGACAATTAAATAGGACTAGAATAAATTTAAAATTTTTGAAAGTGTGTTTTAGGCACGTAAACTAGTAATGTAATTGCTATTAGTAATTATAATAGTACCGTTATTGCTTCGAATTCGTTGCATAATTCCTGTGAAATTAAATCGCTGAATTTTTAATTGTATAATTGCAAGATTGTTTCGACTGTGTTTAGTACGTGTTCGTTCCAAATGTACTCTGTAAGTAAGTCTGTTAAGTTTTAACTACAGCCATTGCTTGTTTTTAAAAGCGAATAATGCATTCAACTAATAAGCGTCATCAGAAATTCAGCATGATACTGCGTAAACCTTGTAACCTTCGTTGAAATATCGGTGCAGCTTACACACAATTGAAAAATTATATAAAAAAGAAGGATAGCTACATAGGTAATAGATACGTAAAAACCAGCATTCAATCAATCATCTGTCAAACATGAATGCAAAAAACTGAAAAACGCTAACAGTGAAGCCGGAGTCAGCATCAGCTTCATGAAGCCAAAGTGGCATCAAACGAAGCTGATGCTGGCTTCATACCCACTTGATTTTGATTTGTACTGTAGTTTTCTGTTTGTTGGAACTTTTTAAATCTTGCTAATAAAGCTGTTTATTGGTAATAAAATGTAGCGATTAACAGCAAATTGTTTCAAAAATTTGCAGCTTTAAAGAAAATAACACCATCGAAAGTGGCCATTAGAAACTGTCTTGTTGCAAGTAGTTCAGAAAATAAACCCAACTTTGTGTCTAGCATTGTTGCGTCTTTGAAATGGCATTTGTATCGTCCATTTTTTGTTTAAGTGTTTTGTTAGCACAGCTGGTGGTTGTGACACAAGGAGGCGCTGTATATGGTAGATATTGTGAGTAGAAGTATATGTTTCCTTTTTACCATATCATACTTAATAAGGTTATTTATATAGTTCTATACACATGTTAACAACTAAGTATACTTATATAATTTCATAGACATTTTAACAACAACAACTTTTTTATATTTCAAAACGTAAATTGTTTTGAAAACAACAAACAAAAAACAACCTGTTATCGTTATGTAACATTGCCATGCCCTATTTGTAACGGAATACAAAGAACTGTATGCTACTTGTTGTCATTGACCAGCACATAGAACATAGAACATGTGAACTGCACAAGAAGATTCAATCCATTGCTAAGTCTACAGGTCACCGTGCAGTGGATATTTAGACATCGCAATTTGCCGGATAATTAAGCTGTTGATACAACAATGTCACCATGCATTAGTCGCATATATCCGTGTCCTTTAACGCCGCCAAGACTGCTATTTCTTGGCTTATTGCAGACCCTCCCCCAGAGCACCCACTCGTCAGTATAGATTTCGACGGTGGTGCTGACATCCGGAGCAAAAACTCTCAATAGAGGTTTAGTCTTACTTAGCCACTTGTGCTGCGGTCACAGCACCAAATGGAGAAACTACGTGAACCGACCAGCGCAGAATAATGATGCCAACAGTCTGTGTACACGCTGCAGCCAATAAAGGCAAGACAATTGTCACATCATATCATGTCCAGCTTTTGACCACCGCCGACTTAACCTATTCCAATACATCAGTTCGTTCTGGCCATCCAATCCACCTTTTTTAGAGATTTTTTGTCCCTGTAACAACAACAAAACAACAACAACATCACAACAGCAAAACAACAACAACAACAACAACAACAACAACAACAACAACAACAACAACAACAACAACAACACCAACAACAACAACAACACCAACAACAACACCAACAACAACAACAACAACAACAACAACAACAACAACAACAACAACAACAACAACAACACCAACAACACCAACAACAACAACAACAACAACAACAACAACAACAACAACAACAACAACAACAACAACAACAACAACAACAACACCAACAACACCAACAACACCAACAACAACACCAACAACAACAACAACAACAACAACAACAACAACAACAACAACAACAACAACAACAACAACAACAACAACAACAACAACAACAACAACAACAACAACAACAACAAAACAACAACAAAACAACAACAACAACAACAACAACAACAACAACAACAACAACAACAACAACAACAACAACAACAACAACAACAACAACAACAACAACAACAACAACAACAACAACAACAACAACAACAACAACAACAACAACAACAACAACAACAACAACAACAACAACAACAACAACAACAACAACAACAACAACAACAACAACAACAACAACAACAACAACAACAACAACAACAACAACAACAACAACAAAACAACAACCTATGTTTGCTATGGTTGCTAAATAAAAATGGTTGGAACTAAAAAATGTTGTCTTAAGCATTTATAAAAGTCAAACTTAATTTATTTTTCTTTGTTTTTAGGTCAGTTTAAATGTGTCGGTGAAGATGGATACAAGCGATGTGTTAAGCATGAATGTGTCCGTGCACATGTTAATACCCGTCCTGATTTACGAAGCAAGGGGATAGAATCATTTCTAAAATGTCGAAAAGAATGCCTGCCTAAGGTCTGCTAATTACCTTGGACGGCTATAAGATTAATTCAAAACAAAAAAATAAGTTTTTTAGACTTTTGAAAAAACAAATGTAAAAACGTCGAAAACTTGTACTAAATACTCTGACATGCAAATTGTGTCAAAGGTTTTTAAATACATTTGTTTTCACAGAAGTCCTCAGGCATCAAAATATAACAAAACATATAACAATATAACAACACTAAAACTACGCCACTTAATTTAAATACTTTAAGCCAGTTATGTAACTTGTAAAATAACTAAAAGTTTATTCATTTATGTTAACAAACAAAACTAAAAACTCATACCTGATTTTGCAGAATAATGAAGATTTTGTGCCCAAACGCCATATGGTTCAACATCTGAAAAAGTAATGAGTGCCCAAAAACAAAAAACCTGTCGTTATTATGGGTGCCATAAAACGCTATTCCATATACTAATATACAAATAAAACATTCAAAGCGTTCGATAGGTTGACTGCAGTCAGTGACGCTGACCCCAGAGTCATATGATGTTAATTTTGAGCCGTATTGTACATACAACTTTTTTTTTATTTTTCACTTATTTGTCAGTCCGGGTTCTGGGCTCTTTCCGTCTGACATGTCATTTTACATGTTCAACTTGAAAAAAGTGTTGTTGGCAAAATCTATACAGTTTTAAGCCGCTTGAAGTTTCATATTTCTAAATGTGATATAAAAATTTGCTCTGCTTTCATTTGCCTAAAACATGATACCTAGAACAATGCTCTAAGCCGGGGGTTACTCAAGTCAAAAATAATAGTATCACAATTTGCTCATTGTTACATATGTTACTTCCCCAAGGCACCTCTACGTCAGATAAGAACAATTAAGCTTGAAGGCTCAAATTTTGTTCACAATAATTCAAAGTTCAAATTTGTGATTTCCCCTTGGCTGTAACGTCGATCTGTTTTTTACTGTGGAGAAAACACAAGGGAAATTTCCGTAACGACCATAATCCTTAAGAATCTGCAGTGATCCTTTAGTGCCCATATGCGAGTTGCGGTTGTAACCGTTTTTGTCACGATCCAGTTGAGTCAGGCTTATACTCGCTGACCACTTGTCCAGGAATCGGATGTGTTACCGATTCACGTTACAGTTTAGGCAATAGGCAATAGTCTTTTACCATTTGATCACGTGTATAACTTTAGAGTCTATTAAGTCCTATTTGTTACACACTTCCTAGCCTACTCATAGTTTACGCAATAACACAATTAGCTCAATTTCCAATTTAATTTCAATCCCTTCCAATACCTAAAATACACTGCATAAATTCTTGTAATTTTCATCTCCTGACCCGAAAATGGTTAGTTAGTTCACCGTGAATCACGCTCTGCGACCATTATGTCAAAGACAAAAAACGAGTGTGTATTTATTGGACATTCATTATAACAATATCACCAGGGGTTTTTTGTAGTTACTGATTACAAATTCCAATTGCGGAACCCAGTCTGTTGTTCTCGACAACACTTAAGGTGGTAGTTTCGTATATGCAGTTTTTGTCGCGATTCGCTCGAACCAGCAGCTAACTTTATGAAATTTGGCACACGTATGAGGCACTTTCAGGTCAACATGTGGGCAAATTATAAGCTCTTCATATTCAGTTACACTATAGTTATTATAAAAAGTAGTGTTTTTGACATTTGTTGGCTATTTTTACAATATTTCGTGATTTTTAAACAACTTTTTCTCAAAAAACAGTATTGATTTTCACTAAATTGAAAAAAAGAAATCTAGATATTTTACTTAAGATCAGTTTGGAACGTTAAAACACATGTTTAACTGCAACTGTTTTCAGGAAATTGACACTTTCTGAATTCAACTCTGATTTTCACTTTAAAAGGATGTGATGTAAAATTTAAACTGCGCATATCTTCAAAACTCGGCACCGAACTAGATAAAGTTGTACTACAGTGTTGTGTCAAAACTCATGTTACCAACTGTTATATAACCAGGGTTATCACCCCAATTTTTGACAAAAAACGGTCGAAAATACGTGACAAGAGGTGATGTTCTATATTCATTTTACCTAGCTTCCGTATTGTCGTTTGAATGTATTA
>JASANF010005711.1:0-24084 GCA_030248245.1 Trissonchulus sp. WLG1_4
ACTGTGCAAAAAAAAGTTCCCTCTTCGTCGGCGTACGACGAGCTTCGTCGTTCGCGAAAAGTGACGAACGTTGGCCGGAAATTGACGAAGCAAAATTTTTGTGTTTACTGCGTGCGGAAGTCTATTAGAGTGCCCTGAAGCTAAAAATCATGTTTGACACAATTTGTCAACGTCAAATCGCTTCGTCGGCAAAAGGTGACGAACCTTCGCGAAAAGTGACGAACGTTGGCCGGAAAGTGACGAAGCAAAATTTTTGTGTTTATTGCATGCGGAAGTCTATTAGAGTGCCCTGAAGCTAAAAATCATGTTTGACACAATTTGTCAACGTCAAATCGCTTCGTCGGCAAAAGGTGACGAACCTTCGCGAAAAGTGACGAACGTTGGCCGGAAAGTGACGAAGCAAAATGTTTGTGTTTATTGCGTGCGGAAGTCTATTAGAGTGCCCTGAAGCTAAAAATCATGTTTGACACAATTTGTCAACGTCAAATCGCTTCGTCGGCAAAAGGTGACGAACCTTCGCGAAAAGTGACGAACGTTGGCCGGAAAGTGACGAAGCAAAATTTTTGTGTTTATTGCATGCGGAAGTCTATTAGAGTGCCCTGAAGCTAAAAATCATGTTTGACACAATTTGTCAACGTCAAATCGCTTCGTCGGCAAAAAGTGACGAACCTTCGCGAAAAGTGACGAACGTTGGCCGGAAAGTGACGAAGCAAATTTTTTGTGTTTATTGCATGCGGAAGTCTATTAGAGTGCCCTGAAGCTAAAAATCATGTTTGACACAATTTTTCAACGTCAAATCGCTTCGTCGGCAAAAGGTGACGAACCTTCGCGAAAAGTGACGAACGTTGGCCGGAAACTGACGAAGCAAAATTTTTGTGTTTATTGCATGCGGAAGTCTATTAGAGTGCCCTGAAGCTAAAAATCATGTTTGACACAATTTTTAGCTTCAGGGCACTCTAATAGACTTCCGCATGCAATAAACACAAAAATTTTGCTTCGTCACTTTCCGGCCAACGTTCGTCACTTTTCGCAAAGGTTCGTCACCTTTTGCCGACGAAGCGATTTGACGTTGACAAATTTTTGTCAAACATGATTTTTAGCTTCAGGGCACTCTAATAGACTTCCGCACGCAGTAAACACAAAAAATTTGCTTCGTCACTTTCCGGCCAACGTTCGTCACCTTTTGCCCACGAAGCGATTTGACGTTGACAAATTGTGTCAATCATGATTTTTAGCTTCAGGGCACTCTAATAGACTTCCGCATGCAATAAACACAACAATTTTGCTTCGTCACTTTCCGGCCAACGTTCGTCACTTTTCGCGAAGGTTCGTCACCTTTTGCCGACGAAGCGATTTGACGTTGACAAATTGTGTCAATCATGATTTTTAGCTTCAGGGCACTCTAATAGACTTCCGCATGCAATAAACACAAAAATTTTGCTTCGTCACTTTCCGGCCAACGTTCGTCACTTTTCGCGAACGACGAAGCTCGTCGTACGCCGACGAAGAGGGAACTTTTTTTGCACAGTACTGTAAGTAAGTAAGTAAGTAAGTACAAGTCATCCTCCGTTAACTTAGCCAACACGTAAGGTCATTCGTTTGCCGTAGCCGCACCGTATGTCCACTGCTTGTGATTTTACGTCTGAAAATTTTTTGTTCGTCATTTTCCGGCCACTTTTCGTCACTTTTCGCGAAGCTTTGTCACTTTTCAAAAGGATGAAGCTCGTCGTACGCCGACGAACAGGAAACATTTCTACGCACAGTACTGTATGAATTGACCCCAATTCCTGTTGTTTTTTAGCTCTCGAGGGGTATAACTTTGAACATTTGCTGCCATTATGATGCTGCTTGAGAAATAATTATGAACTAAAAAAGCTAAATGTTATTAGCTTTGCTGAACATATATACTACTTGAATATATTATTTCAACTTATACACTTATACACTTATATAATATGTAATTTATGCTTTGCAGGCTATTCCGACAAAAGCATTGGCAGTGGATGATGAGGAACGGCAAAGCCAAGAACGACAGAATTGAAACTGTTTAAGGCGTGGACAAACTTAAGTCTGACAAATAATGTACATGCGGCACTCACAGTACTTATTTTAGTGACATGACTTCTGCGACTACTTGCTGTACTTTTGATAGTCAAAATGTATTCTTTTCGTAACAAAATAACATGTTTCGTATGCTCAAGTGGTGCAACTATTTTTTGTCAGACTTTAGGCTCGATTCATACTCACCAGCATGGCATGACTATTTCATAATTTCGCCGGCTGAATAGGCATACCCATGATTGTAAGTATGAATCGCACCTTGTATAATCATTATTTACCACTGTTGAATTAACCATTAGTCAATGGATAAGTTACGCGTATATTATTTTTGTTAGTTTCGAAGTTTCTTTATTTCAAAAGTTGTTCAAGTCTGAGGCAAAAGTAAAGCTTGTGATTTCTTGATGAAAAAATCAAAATTTACCCATCCAGAGTACAGTTATTGCTGCTAAAGTAGGACTAAAGAGTGTTCATTTTCGCCCAATTGGTAATAGGTATGATTGAAAAGTAATGCTTAATAATAAAGTTGCTATTTCTAAGCTACTGATTAAATGGATTTTTTTGCACACTAGCTTTAACTCAGTTTAATGAATTTCTACAGGCGCACACAAAAATATTTGGCCTGGATGTTAAATAATTTTTGACCATGTGAGTTTAGGAATAGTTTGGATCTAAACGTAATCACTTGACTTGAGTCATTTATTCCTGTATGCTTTTTTGAACCCAATTAAGATCAGCTAGCAAATATAGTTATTGTAGAGTAAATAGATGGGATCCACAAAAGGTGTTTAACTTTAGACTCGGTCTAAAACGTTCTTTACGAATGGAATAGAACATAGTAATGTTCCATTCATTCATTGTTTCATGTTCATTTTTTGTTTTTTATGCAATCGCGTGTTCCTCTTAAGGGGGGGGCTACCTAAAAAAGTGAAAATTTTAGGTTCTCCGATTCGCTTCAAAGTTGCACACAATGTAGCCCCAGGGAAGGCGCATCGCAGATGTAACAAACTGGAACCAATGCTTTTGCCAACCTTTCACTCGGAGCTCCCAAAAATTCAATTTTACGTGTAAATCATAGGCGCAAAAAAAGTTTTTTGTGGTTGCAAAGCGTCGCTTTACTCGAAATTTTTGTTAACACTAACGAAGCTGATTTTTACATAACTCGATAGCCTAACGTCATATCTCAACCTCTATGATCCATTTTTTGAATTTTTGCCCATGGCCTGAGCCATGACGTCAAATGTAAAATAACTCAAATTTGGCGGGTCCAAAAAACGGCCATATTTCGTCCTCGATTTTAGATTTGAAAATACATATAAAAAATCCGGATCATACGATTTTGCGCATACATTTGGGCCACTACTACGCCAAGTTTCAGCCTGATTAGTTTAATGTGGTTTGTGCTAGAACTGTCCAAATAAGGGCTACTTTTCGTCTTTTTGGCGTACTTTTGCCTACATATATATATATATATATGTATATATATATATATATATATATATATATATATATATATATATATATATATATATATATATATATATATATATATATATATATATATATATATATATATATATATATATATATATATATATATATATATATATACATACAGTATATATATAGCAACCAATAGATGGCCCCCCCCTCGGCAAAATCCTGGCTACGCTACTGGTTGGGGCATCAAACCTGTCCCCCACATAACTGTGTCAGAGGGAGAAACTTTTCTGGAACGTGATGGTGCTCGCATCAGAACTTCTGACAGTAGCACCACTGCTCCAGCACGAACGATTCTAAGCTGGCACCTGAGTCAGACTGCCAAAATGCCAGTGTGTGCAATGCACTATAAAATACCCTATGGTATGCGAGGAAGTGTGCGAAACTTATTAAAAAATACAAAAAGTTGACAGAATAAATAATAGGAAAATAATCCTAAGCTCCGGGTCCGGCTGTCAATCACTTACTCTCATGCATCCGGTCGTTTACAATGTTACGTTTCTCCCAACGTCGCAAGTCATACACTCATACAACCTAATGGTCACTTTTTTGTAACTTAATCACGAATTTTTTTACATTTCAAAGTATCCCAAATTTTTAAAATTGAAACATGAAAAAAGGTCCCCCAAGGGCTGGTCTCGGTCTCGTAGGTCTCGTTTGGGTGGTCTCGGTTGCCTGGTCTCGGTCTCGGTCTCGGTCTCGGTCTCGGTCTCGGTCTCGGTTGCAAACCCGAGACTTGCCAACCCTGATGTTGGCACCGGTTTCATTATTTCACTGCCTACTGTCACACGGAGTTTTTCAGTAGGAAAATCGTTTGTGGGGAAAATTCATTTGTGGAAAAATCCACCCCATGGCCCATACATTCCCAAAAAATACCCTAAAAGTGTTAGCGGTGACTTATTCCAAAAGGTCTGCAATTCAAATTCAAAAATTCAAAACTAGTGTAAGATTTTTTCGACGCTCCCAATCCCCAAAAAATTTATCTCGAGATTCGGGTCTGCCACTTGCACAGATTATCAAATGGCAGACCCACCCTAATGATTCAGTGTCATTGGCCCGTATTCACATACTAAGTGTAACGCTTAAACTTAGTGTTTACACTTAGTGTTAGCGCTTATAAGCGCTAAGTGTTATTCACATACTTAGTGTTTATTTAAGCGCTTAGCAAACACTAACGCTTAACTTAGCGTTTCAATTTTGTATTCACATACTTAAAATTTAGTGTTTGGCTTAGAATTAAGCGCTTAAGTTTAGGGACCTCGGGAGCTCCCTAAGCGCTAAGCGCTTAGTTAGTGGATGGTGTGGGGAAGGGGTAGGGAGAGTGGGGGATGTTCTTGGCCGCCATGGGAAGGAAGGGCATGCAATTTAGGATATATTAGTGACACTTTCCGACCAATTCGATCCATTTTGCTCGTTTAATCGCCAAAAATAAAAAATGCACTTTGTTGTCCAAATTGTTTTTTTTACATTTTTGAGTAGAGCATCTTAATCGAAGTAATTTTTCTTCAAGAACTTCTATTTGAAAATTTATATTTTTCACGATATGCCCCCTGAAACATGTAGAGCTGATTTTGCATTTCTCAGGAATCCACCTGCTGAAAACATTTTTTACAAATTTATAGTTCGAGAAAATATATATTATTAATAAGAAATAGTAATCTATAATCGGATTTATAAATACCAAATGGAAATGCCGATAAATAACGAATTCCGGATCCACATCAAGCCGGGAGCGCACTCCAAGCCAAAGCCAAAACTAAGCACAAAAGTTGCTAAACGCTAAGTTTAGTATAACACTAATTTTTAAGCGTTTATTTTGTGAATAACAGTTTAGTACAAATTAAGCGCTAACACTTAGCAAACGCTTAGCGTTAGTATGTGAATAACTCTTAGTATGTGAATTCGGGCCTTTATTACTTGTTTATGAGCCAGACTTTGGCCCGTATTCACATACTAACACTAACAGTTAAAGTTAGTGTAAACCCTAACTTTAAGTGCTTCGTAGCACTAAAATTAGTGCTACGAAGCACTTAAAGTTAGTGTTTACACTAACTTTAAGTGTTGGTGTTAGTATGTGAATACGGGCCTTTTGCCATTGTTAAAAACATCTTCAATGTGAATACAAAGTATGTAAAATATGTATGTAGATGGTCTGGCTTCATTGCTCATTTTTTTATTTATCGACCGCATGAACAATGAGTAAGACAAGACAAGACAAGAATTCTTTTATTCACTGATAGAGTACTTGAGAACAATGAGTAGAATATAAACTCAAAAGTTTGCCAACCATGTTGCCACTTTTGATGTTCGATGATTCCGTTTTTTTGTTTTTTAATTTGGCGTAGCTATTTGACTTGAATCAATCTATTCCAATTTCCAGGGGCGGATCCAGGAATTGTCAAAGGGGGGGCCCCACCCTGGGTGTCGACCGGGGGGGGGGGGGTAGCGAGCGTGACAAAATTTTTGCGTTTTTTAGTAGTGTCGATACTTGTTATTGTTATGTTTTATGTGTTATTTTATACATTGCATCGCAGTAGCGTACCGACTGTAGGATTTCGCGAAGGGGGGGAGCTGAACTGATGGTCGACGACCGGGGGAAGGGGGGGGTGAAAAGCGCACGCAATCTAGCAAATTAACAGGCGTGACAGTCTGCAGAGTGTTTAGCGTTTTCGAATTTTGACGGTGAATTTGCATTGAAAAAGTTGTCAGCAACCACAGGAAAAATTTTTTTCGAAAAGTGACCGAAAAATGAAGGAAAAATGGAGGAAATGCAATTTGAACCAATTTTAAAATATGTATTCCTTTAAATTTCATACTCATTTTGTGCGTTTTTTGTACATATTTTGCCTAAACTTTTGCTTTTTTTCCTTCAACTTTCGGTTTTATTTCTACACATTTTCAGTTTAATTTTGGCTTAATTTCGGTCACATTTCCGCTAAATTTCCGCACTTTTTCTGTTATTTTTCAGCAATATTTCCTTTAAATTTCAGTCATATTTCCGCTAAATTTCTACAACTTTTCTGTTATTTTTCAATAATGTTTCATTCATATTTCCTTCAAATTTCAGCCAAATTTCCGCAACTTTTCTATTATTTTTCAGCACTTAGTATGTGATTACGGGCCTAAGTGTTACTCACATACATTATGTACACATACACTTATGTACTGTACTTACATATGTATACTTCGCTTAGCTGCTTCGCAATTGTTTCGGTTTTGTATTCACATTATGTTTAGTGTTTGGCTTAGTAGGGGGGGGGTAGTTGGGGCTAAGCTAAGCGATTAGTTGGGGATTTGTATTGTGCTCTCTTTCATGCAAGGCTCAACATATGTGAGTGTGCGTGTACGTTTTCAAGTTTACGCTTGAGGTTGGGATTTCAGCTTAAGCTGAGGGTCAGGCTTAAGTTTTGTAATTTTGAAATTTATATGTTTACAATATAACATGTGATGAGCCTTGCAGCAGGAAAGCCACTTGGTCTGCTGTAGAGAAGGGTTAAGTTGACTTTGGGTGGCTTTTGCCGCCGAGGGAATGAATGGCATGCAATTTAAGGTGCATTAGTGACATTTGCCGACCAAGTTGAGCCTTGTCGGTCTTTTAATCTGTCGAAATAAAAAATGCACTTTGTTTTTCAAGTTAGTTTTTTTGCATTTCTGAGACAGCACCATCGATGTAATTTTTCTTCATGGGCCGTATTCTCAAAATTACCTGCAGCTAAAGTTAGGCTAAGTCGTATTCTCAAACAATGACTAAAGCCAATGTGATAGCTCAGGTTACCCTTAATATTCGGACGAGAAAAGTGCTCTATCTTGTTTCGCAGCTAAAGTTAATGTACTGTGCAAATTTTTAACCTCAACCGTGACGTTAACCTTGTTTTCAATTTTAAGTTTACCTTTACCCACATTGTAATAAAATCCCGGTCCACAAATTTAGATTTTCAAATAGTTCACAAATAGTGGACCTATTTTTTGGAGTAGAGCACCTTGAGGGAAGCATTTTTTGTAATAGAACCCCTATCCACAAATTTGGATTTTCTGAGCTATGACCCCTTAAAAATTGCATTTTCAGTGTTTTTGGAAGTGAACGTAGGCCAAAGTTCGAAGCCAAAAATGGCTATAATCTTTGTTTTTGGATAGTTTTGAGTGCGTTATGATGTTTTAAGGCATCGTCTAGGCTTAGTTGGCAGGATTCTCTAGGCTAAGCTGGCAGGATTTTTTCTGAAAATTTCGATCTTTTATTACCTAAGCCTGAGCCTAAGCCTAAGCCTGAACCTAAGCCTAAGCCTAAGCCTGATACTAAGCCTAAGCCTAAGCCCCGTACTAAGCCTAAGCCCTAAGCCTAAGCCTAAGCCCAAGTCTAAATTAAGGCCAAGTTTGAATTTGGTCAAAAATTGGACGTTTCTGGCGAATTCGGCCAATTTTTCGGCTGGAACCCGGTCAAAGAGCCTTTGTTTTGATTCTAAAATATTGTAACCAATAATCTGACACCATTTAGATACGATTAGAACGGAAAAAACAAGAGCTTCGGAAAAAAATTGCGAAAACGTCCCTCACTGAGGGTTCAGATTTCGGGGGGTCGTATCTCAGAAAATCCAAAAAATGAAATAGGGGTTCTTGAAGCAAAAATGCTTCCCCCAAGGTGCTCTACTCAAAAAATAAGTCCACTATCCCCCCCCAATTGCATTTAAGGTGGCACTCCTGAAATGTGGGTTTTGGCCATTATTTTGAAAACGCGCAAAAATAAACATGCATCGTAAGAAAAAAAGTTGATCAGAAGTGAATTTCCTTCAATTTGACGTACATATCACATAAAAAATTTTTTGAATATTTTTGAGCAAATTTCGTCAAGAAAAATAGATTTTCACGGAAATGCCTTCACAAGCCAGTGCATTTACACGTATGTAATGAATTTGAAAGGCTGAAAAACACTAGCCGTAGTGTTTTACTGAAACGTAATTAAAAATTTTTGGTGTTTTATTGAGTGTGGTATAATTTTTTTGTGAACTAACGCAATACTTTCTGCATGAGACAGAAATATAGTGCGTGTGAATACAAACGCCAATTTTCGGCTTGCGATTTTAAAAAATTGGCTCAACGAAAAAAGTTAAAATTTGGCACATAAATGCACCTTGTCATCTTCGAGCGGTCGCAAAATTTGATTTTTGGCAAATCGATAGTATCTAAAAAATTAAGTCAAATTTATTTTTTTCAAAAATCGCGATTTTAGTGTTTTTCGATATATCAATCATATTCATCAAAAATGACTTTTTGCGACCGCTCGATCACGTTGAGGCGAGCAAAATGAGCTATTGATTGTGCAACAGCTACTTACTTGCGAAGAGAAATCACAAGCCGAAATTCCACTCACGTTTGGTCTACAGTGAATGCTAATTTGTATCAATCAACTTCATTTTTTGTATTTAGGCATACTTTTACACCAGCTTGCCATTCTGTATCTAAAATTGGCCCCAAACTGCCGTTTTTTGAAAAGTCACTTTTCAGGAGCGCCACCTTAAATGAAGTGTAAATAATGTTTAAAAATTTTTAGAACCAAGTCGACACACATTATATAACCCTATTCTTTTTGAAAAATTAGCCAGTCACCTGAAGCCTCCAATTTCTGGCGTATTTTTAAATAAACAAAAATACTTATATAGACCGCCGCCGTTGAAAATTTAAAAAAAAGTGAGAGACATGCCCGGAAATTTTGGGGTTAAATGCAGTAGGGGGGAGAATAGTGGATCTATTTTTTTAGTAGAGCACCTTGGGGGCAGCATTTTTGCTTCAAAAACCCCTATTTCATTTTCTGGATTTTCTGAGATACGACCCCCCGAAACCTGAACCCTCAGTGAGGGACGTTTTCGCAATTTTTTCCGAAGTTCTTGTTTTTTCCGTTCTAATCGTGTCAAAATAGTGTCAGATTATTGGTTACAATTTTTTAGAATCGAAATAAAGGCTCTTTGATCGGGTTCCTGCCGAAAAATTGGCCAAATTCGCCAGAAACGTTCAATTTTTGACCAAATTCAAACGTGGCCTTAATTTAGGCTTGGGCTTAGGCTAAAGGCCGATTCACACGGCGCGTTTTTGCCGCAGCGATTTTGACGCAAAACGCAAGCCGCAGGGTGTCGCAAGCGAAACGCACCGTCTGAACAAGCTTTGCGGTCTTAGTGCGTCTCGCAGGTCACTGTGCTGCGTCTTCACTGTTTCAAAAAAATGACAAAGTGCTAAGCAAAAATTGTTGAAACCAACACAAACGACGCATCAAAACGCAATGAAATCGCAGGTCGAATTGCAGTCTGGCGTTTAAAACGCTGCGGCAAATTCAAGACGCAGGCATTCCGCACTAAAAACGCTGCGTCTGTTCAGACATTGCGTTTTGCTTGCGGCAAGCTGCGTTTTGCCGCAGCGGCAAAAACGCTGCGGCAAAATCGCAGTAAAATCGCAGCGTGTGAATCGGCCTTTAGGCTTAGTATGGGGCTTAGGCTTAGGCTTAGTATCAGGCTTAGGCTTAGGCTTAGGTTCAGACTTAGGCTTAGGCTCAGGCTTAGGCAATGAAAAACAGAAATTTTCAGAAAAAATCCTGCCAGCTTAGCCTATAGAATCCTGCCAACTATATAAGCCTAGACGATGCCTTAAAACATCATAACGCACTCAAAACTATCCAAAAACAAAGATTACAGCCATTTTTGGCTTCGAACTTTGGCCTACGTTCACTTCCAAAAACAGTGAAAATGCAATTTTCAAGGGGTCATAGCTCAGAAAATCCAAACATGTGGATAGGGGTTCTATTACAAAAAATGTTTCCCTCAAGGTGCTCTACTTCAAAAAATTGGTCCACTATTCCCCCCCCCCTTAACTGCACTTGATCCGGATTTTGACCTTATATAAATTGCTGTGCCAAATTTTTGTGTTCAGGTCTCATTCGTAACCGAGTACTTTGGGTGCAAAGTTTGCAATGAAATTGCAAAAACCTCACAAATGAAACTACCACTTTAAGTAGACTGCAATCAATCTCACCACTGTCGAGCCTAATGATAACGTGAGTATGAACAGCGGAAATCTTGCTAAAAACGCATGGAAAATGACCTCTGCTTTGACTGAAATGTATTCGTAACGATGCGGAATAACGTAAGAATTCGAAAAACACGTCAATTGAAGCAAAAACTTGTAAAAAATATACGGAAAAGCAACTAAATCTAGCACAAATATGTAGGAAAGTGAAAGGAAATATAACCGAAAAGGAAAAGAAAATATACATAACGGAAACATGACCGAAGGAAATATGACCGAAAAGTGAAGGAAATATAAATGAAATATGATCGAAAAGTGAAGGAAATATGACAGAAAAGTGAAGGAAATGTGAAAGAAATATGACCGAAAAGTGAAGGAAATTTGACCGAAAAGTGAAGGAAATATGACCGAAAAGTGAAGGAAATATGACCGAAAAGTGAAGGAAAAATATGTGCCGAAAAGTGACGGAAAGTTGGATTAAATGGAGGAAATGTGACGGAAAAATGAAGGAAATATTGCGGAAATGTTGCGGAAATGTGTCTGAAATGTGACGGAAAGTGAGAATTGTTATTGGAGGAAATTTGACAGAAATAGAGAGGAAATGTGAAGGAAATTTTTCCTTCGTTTTTCCGTCATTTTTCAGTGACATTTCGAAATTATTTTTTCCGGTGAACACGTCCTAAAATCATAGCAGTTGCAGGGGTCTGGGGCCGTATTCTCAGAATTACCTGCAGGTAAAGTTAGGCTAACTTTACCCACAGGTAAAGTGAAGGTAAAGTCGTATTCTCAAACAATGACTAAAGCCAATGTGATAGCTAAGGTTACCCTTAATATTCGGTCCAGAAAAGTGCTTTATCTTGTTTCGCAGCTAAAGTTAATGTATTGTGCAAATTTTTAGCATTAATCGTCGACGTTAACCTTGTTTTCAATTTTGACTTTACCTTTATCCACAGAATTAACTTTACCTTTACCTTACCTGTGGGTAAAGTTAGCCTAACTTTACCTGCAGGTAATTTTGAGAATACGGCCCCTGGGGGCGGCAGCCCCCAGACCCAGAGGCTGGACCTTTTTTGGAGTTTTGAAATAAAATTTGCATTGAAAAAGCAATTCTAAGCAATATATACTTATTGTAAAAATCAGAGTGGTTGCGGGGGTCTGGGGGCGCAAGCCCACAGAAGCTGGAGCCTTTTTTAGAATTTTAAAATAAAATTTGCATTGAAAAAGCAATTCTAAGCAATATAGCAGGCGGGGAAAAACCCACACCATTTTTTGGGGGAAAAAACCCACCCCAGTTCCGGAACTTGGGTACGTGGTACAGGTCTAAAAATTTGCAAAAGTATAGTACAGTCCCTGTAGGCAAACGTATATAGGCAATATCCAAAAGGGGCCTTGCTGGTATTTTTTATGAGCCAAAAATTGTACCCCCCATTTTTGACCCGACATAGCTCCAAGGGAGGTGAATTTTGGAGTCTCATTTCTCAGCCCTAAGAGATGCGAGCTCAAATGTAAAAACACTTTATAGAGGACTACCCTTCCTCTATTCATGACCGCATTGGCAGGTCCCTCCTTCCTTCGTACGAGGGGGGGGCATGACCGAAATGAGACGGGGTAAAAAAAACTCATGTGGGGGAAAAACCCACTTTTTGAAAATGGTCTGGTGATGTCGAAAAACCTAGAGTAGCTACCCCAAAAGACTCATGGTAGTGCAAAAAGACGTTTATTATTAACACAAATACGCATACTGACACTTTCTTCATCGAATTCTGGAATACGGGCCTAATTGTCGGGCTTTGTCATTTTGAGGTCCCTTTCACAGGAAGAATGTGTTTGAATGTTTTTATCATGTTTTTTGCATTTTCGATTAACATGCTTTTAACATGTTTTTAACATATTTTAACATGTTATTAACATGGTTTTAACATCTTTTAACATGTTTTTTGAATAGTGTTAAAAACATGTTAAAAAATTTTAACATCAATTTAACACGTTTTTCGCATTAAATTTGCACAAATTTAACATATTTTAAACATGTGTTAAAAACATAATAAATTTATGCTAAAACTTTTAGCAAAGATTTAACATCTTTTCGTATCTTTTTAGAATATGCTACAAAGATGCAAAAAACATGTTAAAATCATGCTAAACTTTTTAGCATACTTTTAGCATGTTTTTAACATATGTTAAAATCATCTTAATTTTGAGTGAATTTGATGCGAAAAACAAGTTAAAAGGATGTTAAAATTTTTTAACATGTTTTTAACACTGTTCAAAAAAACATGTTAAAAGATGTTAAAACCATGTTAATAACATGTTAAAAAATGTTAAAAACATGTTAAAAGCATGTTAATCGAAAGTGCAAAAAACACGTTAAAACATTCAAACACTTTCTTCCTGTGTTTGCAGAGTAGTATTTTCTGGTTAGTGCCTGTTTTTTGTATGTTTTTAATTATAACCTGATAATTTCTAGCAAATCTGCGTATAGTTTTGGCATCACGGGCCTCTACTACTCCGAATACGTGCCGTTAAAAAACTACCGCTAACACACTTTTCGTGTGATTTATGGGGTGGGTTTTTTTCCCCACATGGGTTTTTTCCCCCAAATGGGTTTTTTCCCCGGCAATTTGGCTTCCCGCCAACAAACGGTAAGAGATAGCGAAATGAAACCGGTCCCAGCGGTTAGAGCAAGGTTAGGCCTACGACAGATTTTTTTGGTTTCCAGTGAAAACGTATATATAGTCTATGAGCTACATTGCGAAATATAAAAAAGCGGGTTTTTTCCCCCGCCTGCTATACATATTGTAAAAACAGAGTGTTTGCTTGCAGGGAAATGGGGGCGGCAGCCCCCAGGCCCAGAGGTTGGAGCTTTTTTGAAGTTTTGAAATAAAATTTCTTTGAAAAAAAATTTCTATTGAGACAGCATTTCTAAGCAACACTTGTTGTAAAATCATTTTTCAATATCATTAAAAATTTCATTTTTGCTACGATAAGACATCTAAAAGGATACATTAAACAGTGTATTAAGCAAATAAATAGTGTACAACGCACCCATAGACACATAAACACGCTTTATTGGAACATAAAAGCAAGAAATATTGAGCCACAGGGTCGCAGGGGTCTGGGGGCGGCAGCCCCCAGAAAAAAATTGGGAAATTTTTGATTTTTAGGCCAAATTGGGTCAATTGGAGACGTATCGGAAATAGTGTTTGGCCGATACCAAAAAATACCGATAACCGATATATACCGATACCGATACCGATACCGATAAAAAAATACCGATACCGATACCGATACCGATATTTTCTATGAAATGTGTATATACGTATATACCATGTATGCATGTATATATATACTGTGTTATGTATACAGACCTATATACATACCTGTATACACAGTATTTCTGTAGACTGGGCTGTATATACATAATTGTTTTATTGTGTGGGGATGTTAATGAATTTACGAATAGCATAAACTTGTGGTTGGGTGGGGATTCCCACCAAAAAATTGGTCACAAGGCGGGGCGACGGATTAGTCAGAGGGAAAAGAGTGAAGATCCCGGCCCTGGCATATGCCAAATTTTTAACGATGCGTCTTCTTTTATGTTATTGCGTGTGGCAGCGTGGCTGAGTGGCTCGGATTGCAAGGTCGGAGGATCGAATCCTCGCTAATCAGTTATATAATTGTAATCCCCTTGAGCAAGAGATTACGGCCACATTGCTCCTGCCAACCCAGCAGTATATATAACCTGAAAATTTTTCTGATCGGTAGATATATACTACAGTTATGTGGGAAAGTAACATGGGTCCGTCTAAGGCATTATACAATAAGGGGTTGCTCCCCCTCCTTCGGATGTAGTCATTCTCGAAGTGGTAGCCATTGTGAGTGTGACATTGAGTAGTCATTCTCCTAGACCGCTCCAGAGCTTTGTACCACAACCGAGGCGGCAACGCCAAAGGATCATGATCTATCCGCGGGTCACCTTTACCTTACTTTATTTACAAAAATTTGTCATTTAGATTTTAGCTATATATATGTATTTTCGCCAGTTTTAGTTATTTTAGCTTAAATTTGACGAAACACTTTAAGGGGGTAATTGCGTTTTTAGGTGTTTTTTTGAGACACCATAGCTCAGCGTTTACAAATTCAAATCACAAGCGGTCTTTTGCATTAGGAAGAACAATATTTTTCCTAAATGTATGCCATGCATTGAAATTTTACCTGTGATTTTGTTTCCAATATAAGCCACTAAAGAAAGGTCCTTTCCAAAATATTACAATTTTTTTCAAAAAGTTTGCGCCACAGCTCTGAATCATACGATTACCTGTTGGGGCTGAAAGTTGGTAAGGTTTTTGACATGTTTAAAATCCCCAGGCATGTCCCCCACTTTTTTAATAACTAGTCAATTTACTGAGAAAATAGCTGAAAAGCAAACGCACCGAAAATTTAAGATATTTGCTTGTAATTAAAACCCTCTAAAAATGTCCACAGGTGAAATTTCGAAAAAGTGAGAGACATGCCTGGGGATTTTGACCTCTACAGTACTGTCCCAAAAATTCATGCTCAGGCGTCACTTATAACTTGAGTACTGGTGGCGCAAAGTTTACATAGAAATCACAAAAACCTCGAAAACGCAACTACCACCTTAAAAGTTGCAACTTTTGGCTTAGCAAGGTAAAGAGTGCATCAGTTTAGGGGAAAGGGTAACAGTTGCATTGGTATCAAGGGATGGGGATCCCACCCAGGGGGGGAAGAAGGCTATTGTATATACTGCAGTTATATTTTTGAGTAAAAGTACTCATAAAGATATTTATGTATATATGCCACAAAGTCACAGCATAGTGCACGCACAGAGTATATACAAAGTTATGTTCCATGCTCGTAGATAGGTAGTAATCGTAAGGTACTGATGCGTTCAACGCATGTGCATATTCGACGGTCTACTACATATATATCTATGTGGCTTCCTTATTCTAATGAGTGCTAGCAGTCATGACAATGTCCTAATGAGTGCTATCAGTCATGGTAATCTCTACCACGGGAAACTAAACAAGCATTCAGACAAACTCAACCATACATGTAACAGCACCAAAATTTTGGGTACCCCTCCCCCATCTGGTGGGACGCCCCTCCCCTGCGTCAACTCCCTTTTGACCCCCCCTTCCTCCCAAAAATGACGCAATTTTCACCTTTTTTGACCAAAAAACACCGATTTTGACAATTTTTAGCGAAAATTTTGGTAAAAATCGCTTAAATTTCACGAAAAAATACCGATTTTTTCCAATTTTGGCCAAAATTTCACTCCTGCTGGGACCCTCCCCCCTCTTTTCCCCCTGGCGGGACCCCCCCTCCCCATACATGTAGTTGGGGGGGATGGGGGGGAAGACCCCCCCAAAATTCGGTCCCGGGGGAGGGAGGGGGGGTCCCGCCAGGGAAAAAAGAGGGGGGAGGGTCTCGGCAGGAGTCAAAATTTTGGCCAAAATTTGAAAAAATCGACAGTTTTTTGTGAAATTTAAGCAATTTTTACCAAAAGTTTCGCCAAAAATAGTCAAAATCGGTGTTTTTTGGTCAAAAAAGGCAAAAATTGCGTCATTTTTCTGAGGGGGGGGGGTCAAAAATGAGTTGACGCAGGGGAGGGGGGGTCCCACCAAGGAGGGGGGAGGGGTACCCAAAATATTGGTGCTGTTACATGTATGCCCCTCCCTCCCCCGGGACCGAATTTTGGGGGGGGGGTCTTCCCCCCCAATCCCCCCCTAACTACATGTATGAACTCAACCTAGTGTTTGTGAAATTTTGAAAACACAATAAGAGCGCAAATGTTTGCCGTACTGAGCTCTGGTGTCTGTTGAGGTCTTTGATTAAAAAAGTTGGAGGTAAAAACTAAGACAACGCTTGAATTTCAAGCAGGTGAGCTGAGATACCCAGGAAGAAAAACTATCGGTATCGGTATTTTTGAAATTTTAAAATACCGATACCGATACCGATACCGATATGCCTAATATCGACCGATACCGATAATCGGCCAAACATTAATCGGAACTTTTTCTATGGGCCCTCTTTGGCAAAGGGGGTGCCCCAGAGCCAAAGGGGGGGGGGGGGGCGGGGCCCGTGGGCCCCCCGCTGGATCCGCCACTGCCAATTTCCCACGCTAATTTTCCGCATCCGCGTCGTCGAGTCGCCGCACAGGAAAATTATTTCTAGAAAAAAACAGATAATTTTTTACGATCTAGTTTTTTTCTGGAAATAATTTTCCTGTGTATTCCCCCCCCCCCCAACTGCACTTGATCCGAATCGCCTCGCAAACATGTTCAAAACTTAGGATCAAGTGCAGTTTTAGGCAGGGGGGAATAGTGGACCTATTTTTTGGAGTAGAGCACCTCAAGGCAGCGTTTTTTTTTGGGCCAAACTGGTGGCCATGGCCACTAAAATTATGGATTGGCCACTAAAAAATTTGGGCTGGTGGCCAATCTGGCCACCAAAAATTGAAGTTTAAAATGAAGAATGTGTTTCAAAATTAAAAAAATCGCCTGGCTTCCAAGGGCCCTCGCCCCCAAACGGACCAAAACGAAACCAAAGGTTCTATTAGACATTAATTGTACGTGTAAATTATAGAGCAACACAATTTCTGTTTTGTAGTGAGAAAGCTTTCGTTTCATCAAAATTTAGTTGAAACTGATGAAAGGGACTTATTCTATATCAGGGGCGGATCTAGGGGTGGGGGGACGGCGCTGAGGCCGCCCCACTCTCTGAATTTTTTCCCGAAGTTTTTTTTTGTTTTTTCGAAAGTGAAATTGTAAACAAGGGCCCCCTCCTTTGGTCTTTATTGCCCGGTCGAAAAAAATTTCCGATACGTCTCCAGTTGACCAAATTTGTCCTGAAAATGAAAAAATTCGCCAATTGTTTTCCGGGTTGCTGCCGCCCCCATAACCTTGCAACGTTGTGGCAGTGTCTTGCCATCCATGATTATTTTTCTTCATCAAAGCCGATGCATATTTATATACACGAGTGTACATTATGCTGTATTTCCTTGTGTAATACACTGTGATGTGACATTGTCCTTTCGATTTACCTTTCCTGTCTGCTAAAAAAATTTCTGATATATACGTCTCAAATTCACCAAATTCGACCAATCAACCAAAAAATTTTCTGCTATTTTTTTCTGGATGGTGGTGGGTTTGTCTTTCATGACAGCATGTGCAGTATGTGTACATGAGTGCATTGTCTATTTACAGTTTAGTGTATAATATATATACAGTAAACTTCGTAAACTTTCCAAATTTGCTAGCTTGTGGAAGCTGGACGGCCTCTAGGTTAGGTAATTTTCAGTGTTTTAACTCAGTAAATTTTTAACGCATCTTTCAAATTGGCCACTAAATTTTTTCATTGGCCACTAAAATTTTGGGCCTAGTGGCCAGCTGGCCACCAAGAAAAAAATGAAAAAATAAACCCTGCCTCAAGGGAAGCATGTTTTGTAATGGAACCCCTATATATCCACTAATTTGTATTTTCTGAGCTATGCCCCCTTGAAAATTACATTTTCAGTGTCTTCCTAAGTGATCGCAGGCCAAAGTTCGAAGCCAAAAAACGGCTATAATATTTTGTTTTTGCATAGTTTTAAGTGCGTTATGGTGTTTTAAGGCATCGTCTAGGCTTAGCTGGCAGGATTCTCTAGGCTAAGCTGGCAGGACTTTTCAAGGAAAATTTTGATTTTTTAGTACCTAAGCCTGAGCGTAAGCCTGAACCTAAGCCTAAACCTAATTCTGATACTAAGCCTAAGTCTAAGCCCCATACTAAGCCTAAGCTCAAGCCTATATTGAGACCCAGCTTGAATTTGGTCACAAATTAGACGTTTCTGGTGAATTTGGCCAATTTTTCGGAAGGAACGCGGTCAACTGTTGTTGTTTTGATCTAAAAAATTGTAAAAATTCCGACTTCATTTAAACACGTTTAAAACGGTGAAAACACGGATTTCCGAAAAAACTTGCGAAAACGTACCTCACTGAGGGTTCAGAATTCAGATTTCGGCGGGTCATATCTCAGAAAATCCAAAAAAATGAAATACAGTTCTTTAAGCAAAAATGCTTCCCCCAAGATGCTCTACTCAAAAAAATAGGTCCACTATCCCCCCCAACTGCATTTAACCCAAAACTTGTGTGAGCTATATAGCTTGTACAATGTACAAATTTACAGATTTTCTATTTCCTTTACGAAAATTTATTTGCACGATCTTACGATCTCGTCGCGGCCACACTTGGTTCTCAATAACGCTTAAACTTAGTGTTAGTCTTATATATAAGCGCTAAGTGTTATTCACATATATACTTAAACTTTTATTAGGGTGGATTTCACAAAGGTGGTTTTACTAAACCATTGGTTTTACGTACGTTTTGCATGATTTGCACGTAATTTCATTACGAAATATGCAAAACGTACGTAAAACCAATGGTTTAGTAAAACCACCTTTGTGAAATCCACCCTTAGGTTTATTTAATGTAAGCGCTTAGCAAACACTAACGCTTAACTTAGCGTTAGTATATATGTGAATAACACTTAGTATGTGAATTCGGGCCCTTATTTTACGATCTGGATTACCAGACAGCCCCCCCCCCGGATAAAAATTTTGGGGAAAAATATTGGACCCATTCTTTCGAGTAGAGTACGTTGAGGCACAGGGAAGATTCGGAGTAAAAAAGTAAAAAAAGTAGAAAACCGTTTTCTACTTTTTTTCTTTTTACTTTTTTTCTACTCATAATTTTTCCTGTGAGGAGGGCCTTTTTTAGTACACCCCTATCCACAGACTTCGATTTATTAAGGTACATATAAACCTCTCAACCTCTCCCCTCCCCCGTATCCCACGTACTGTGGTTTAATCCTACATGTATTCAATATGTATATATAGTATATATATAATATACATTTCTTTTTGAGATTTGCCGTCTGAATGGATGTGAGCCCGGACGATTTGCCAGAAGAGCCCAGTTTTAAGGACTTGGTATGTCAATAAATTCAGTTAGTTTTGATTGTTCCAACGGAAAGAAACAATATTAACTGTAAATGTGGAAGGCGAAATGCGACATTTTAGTAACATTTTTATATTTTTTGCAGTTTTCTACTTTTTTGCTTTTTGAAGCATGCAGCCACCTGGGGCACATTTGAGTTGCAGCAGCTTTTTTTTTCAGCAGCAAGACTGCGGGCTTGTCCTTATGGGTCAAGTCTGAGGGGGATTTGTCTGAGGGGGATTTGTCCAAAAAGTGTAGAAGTTTTTTTATTGTTTTTTTCGTATATATGTGTCGTAAATTTGAATCGCTATATACTCATTACATAACTCGAAGCTTACAGCGAACTGGTATATTTTTAGTGGGGGGGGCAGCCTTACTATCGCCCCCCCCCCCATAAAATTCCACCTAAAATATGCCAGACGAAAGCCAAATTGTTATCTTTTTCAGGGAGTGGTGGATGTACTCTGTGAAGCTTGTGAACGCCTAGAGTGGAAAAAGCCGACTAAAATACAACAGGAGGCAATCCCGTTGGCTTTAAAAGGTTTATTCCGTTGCTGTAATCTTGAGTTTTATTTCGTTAGATTTTTTATTCGTTCGTTTTTCCGTACTATTCATCATTTTAGATTTTCGACAGGTTTCAACTTTCAGTCTAACTACTAACTACAGTCGGATAAAGTCAATCGAAAAATCAATTTTTTGCATTTCAGGAAAAGATGTGATTGGTCTTGCAGAGACGGGATCTGGAAAGACGGGCGCATTTGCAATTCCGATCCTGCAAGCCTTGCTGGAGTGTCCCAAACGACTGTTCGCCCTGATTCTTGCACCCACCAGGGAACTGACCTTTCAGATTGCCGAGCAGTTCGAAGCTCTGGGAGCAGACATCGGTTTGAAAGTCGGTGAGGTTTCATTAAGGGATGCTAACTCGGAACGGCTCAACAAATATATATACGTACGGCGACGGCCTAAAATTTATATACCTCACTCTGAATGGGACCCTATTATGCCTTTCCCCTTGCCCAGTGAACATTTGCCCTTTTATGTGTCAGTGAATGATGAATGAATGAATGATTTGCTGAAGAACACAAATAGCAAGAAATAAAGATACAATAGGAGCGAAATACAACAAATGCCGCTGCCGATAACATTAGTCGATGCCGATATGTTGGTGGAACCCGCCCCACTATGTCTGAGCTTTTTTAGCCCGCATACAGCTTTTTTAGCTTTGAAACGTTCATTAATGTTTTTTGTTTTAGCCGTAATCGTGGGTGGAGTGGACATGATGACACAGTCTATGAGTTTGGCCAAAAAGCCCCACGTCATCGTTGGTATGGATCTATTTGTTTTTTGCATTAGACGTTACTTTTATTGATTATTTATTATATACCTGATCTGAAAGTTAAAGAATCGGTCGGACTTGAAAATAAACTTTTTTCATCCAGTAAAAGGAATGTCTACAAATAGTTAGTGTACGGACTACGGAATTTTACACTCAATTTACTTGTTTATATATGTTTTGGTTTTTCATTTTTCATTTTCACAGCTATTTTTTCAGCCACTCCGGGTCGTCTAGTGGATCATTTGCAGAACACAAAAGGATTCAGTTTGAGAACTATTCAGTATTTAGTACGTTTGATAAAAGCTGCTGCTGTTATTGGTATATATATTTTACAGTAAGCTGATATAGATGCGCCTGTTAATTGGGTTTTGGCGCAAAAGCGGATACCTTTACCATGCTTATAATTTTTACGTAAATTTTTTTTCGATTTTTTCGCAAGTACAAAGCCAAGCTTAAACAAAAACTCATTAAACTGACAGAAGTGAGAAGGTCCTCTATGTCCAGAGATCTCTGTGGGTGCAAGAAAGTGTCGAACGAACCAGTAGCGTAGCCAGGATTTTCAATAGGGGGGTTCAACCGAAAATTTTTTTAATGCGTATTTAGTATATGTGGTGGCGTACCCACCAGAAAATAATTTCTGTGGGGAATGATTTTTCAATTGTTGTATATATTGTGTTAAATTGCACTTTTTAGCAACTAGCAATATTTGCATTACTAACGCAAGATCAGTTAGCGATAAGGTTGCACGGGTCTGTGGGCGGCAACTCCCAGGAAAAAATTCAGACTTTTTTCAATTTTAAGCAAAATTAGATCAATTGGAGACGTATATATCGGAATTTTTTTCGGGCCGACCCCCAAAAACCAAAGGGGGAGGGACCCTTGTTGACAATTGGTCAAGGTTCTACCAAAAGGGGGGGTTCAGACCACCTGAATCCCCCCCTGGCTACGCCCATGGAATGAACTTATGGAAAAATTTCCAAGCATGTTAGCATGACTGGTTTTCCGTGACACTACCATCTTTTAATAATATGTATTTATCTCTGCCAGGTTTTGGACGAAGCTGACCGTATCCTGAACATGGACTTTGAGGCGGAAGTGGATAAAATCCTCAAGTCCATTCCGAGCAGTTCGGGTGACTCGACCGGCTCGACTCGACACAGTATGCTCTTCTCCGCCACCATGACCAAGAAAGTGGCCAAACTACAGCGGGCCTGTCTGAACGATCCTGTGCGAGTCGAGGTGTCGTCTAAATATACCACCGTCGACACTCTACAACAGTATTATCTGTTTATACCGATGAAATATAAGGTTTGTATGTAACTAAAGGGCCTATTCCTTTACCGAATTAAACGGTTAATTTTAATCGGATTAAACGGTTAGAAAATTATGCTAAGAAATGCCATTCCAAGTCCTCCGGATTAAACGAACTTAAATAGTGCGCTGCTTTTAAAGCCCAGTTCATAGTTGTCCGTAAGGGCTGTCCGTGTCCGAGTCCTTGTCCGTCTCCGTAAGAGTAGTTTGATTCATAGTTGTCCGGATGTCCGTAAGAACTTGTCCGTGAGTGTCCGTAAGGGCTGTCCGGATGTCCGGAAGTCAAGTTGAAGTCAGTCAACTTTTGTCCGTGTCTGTAAGGAATTAGCCAATCAGATTGCACCCTTTACAGTCACGTGTAGGTGCGTGTACATAAAATTCCTCCGCGCATAGTAAAATAATATTACATGTCTAGTAATTTCAGCTCAGTAGCTTCATTTTAGTGTGCTTTGAACGTTTTTATTGATTCTTTGAAGCTTACATTTTAATACACTTAGTACACTGCAGAATGTGAAGGCGTTATTTTATATGCATACGCACTGTCCGTACAGTGTTCGTAGAAGTATGAATTAATGCTGCTTACGGACACGGACAAATGTTACGGACAACCTTCCGGACACGGACTCGGACACGGACAACTACGGACACTTCCGGACAACTATGAACTAGGCTTTAGTGATACTAAATTGACTTAGCTACGCATGCTTATCTTAAGCGTGCATGCGAAATCCGTTTAGTCCAGTGTTTGTTTGGAATGGCGTCAGACTGAAATTAAGCCGCTAATTTATTTTAATTCGTTTAACCCGATTTACCATTCCCAAACCTCGCACTAAAATAAGTTCAGTTCATTTAATCCTGTACAGGAATGGACCTAAGTTCTCCGATGTTGAGAAGTAAAGTAGGTAACATGAAAGTGTGTAGGAAAACTTTAATATGAGGGTTAAAATATGTACGTCCTGGCCTGGAGAGCACCTTGCTCGTGGTGGCTGGGCAGAACCCAACTGGAAGAGCGCAACAACGGACCTCAGGCCCCCAGTTGTTCCTTCCTTTTGGCAACGAATGGCTCTCAACCCCCCTGGCTCCTGGTTTGGGGCCCAACTCCGATACGGAGACTCCCTCTCTATGGACACTCCCCCCATGGACTATTTTACCCGGGGAACAGTCGGGTTTTTGTTTAGAGGTACCGGGAAACCAGCCTACTGGTGCCTCATCCTATTAATGGCTGGAGATATCGAACGCAACCCCGGCCCCCCACCCAACCCCAAATGGCCATGTCCCATCTGCGGACTAAACGCGCAGAGAAACTGTGTTTTATGTGACTCTTGCAACGGCTGGGTACACAGGAAATGCTCAGGACTACGGAACCTCAGGGACTATTTCAACGGTTGGCAGTGTCCTAACTGCCTACCAGTACAGCCCAGGACCCCAACCTCCCATGGCCCAGGGCCCCCACAACTGCATATTCCAACAAGTACCAACCAAATCTTCCCAGGTCGACCTGCTGACCCAGTCCCTTCACTGCATCGACCTATGTCAAATCCAGAGAAACCCAAAAGGAAACCGCTACGGATATGGCAATGGAATGCTGGTGGATTTGCTCGAAAATCGGCCTGGGTGGCAAAATCTCTCAGTGCCCTGGATATTGACGTTGCCCTGATACAGGAATCACACTTCACCAGCCTGACGAAGCCACCTCAGGTAGCCGGGTACTCCGCAGAATGGCAAAACCGTCGCGCCGGCCGCACCGCTAACCTTCCCCCCAAAGGGGGTGGTGTTCTGACACTAGTCAGAAATGGACTGAAATATAGCCGAATCCAAAACGCCCTCACAGCCCCCGCAGACGACAACAGCGACGTACTGGGCATCAAGCTGCATCTG
>JASANF010005712.1:0-22453 GCA_030248245.1 Trissonchulus sp. WLG1_4
AGCAAGAGTACACAATGGGAAGAAGTATGACACTCTTCCCATCGGCCAGCTTGGCAGCGCGGTAGACGCGTTGCACAATAACGGCCAAAAAGGTACCCAAATGAGTACCCCTACTCCAACCGGGTACCTGAGGTACCTAAAAATGGGTACCAGGTACCAAACGGGACCCCCTCATGCAACTATATTGCAGTAGCCTTTGAGCTCCGCCTACGGGCAAGCTACCGTAATCCCACGTGCAGCGGTATATGTGACGTTGCGAGAAACGCCGTCTTTCCATTTTTATAGCATTTTTCTGCCCCAAAGACTTATTATAAGACAAACAAAGTCTTGGTTTACTGAATGGAACTGTCTTAGAATTTTACAAAATGATTTTAATTAACAAAGACGCAGCTGAAATGAAAATATTCTTAAAAAATGGCATAAAAAGGCAAAAAAAGCATTTTCTACAGCGATTGTTTAAAAAAATTATGTAATAGTTTTAACTAAGCACCATCAGTTAACCAAGACTTTATTTATGTCTTATAATATGTCGTTGGAGCAGAAAAATGCTAAAAAAATGTAAATACAGCATTACTCGCAACGTCACATATACCGCTGCACGTGGGATTACGGTAGCTTGCTCGTAGGCGAAGCTAAAGGCTACTGCAATCTGAATGGCCATGAAGGGGTACCCATTTAGGTACCTCAGAGTGACTAGGTAAGATAGGTACCACGTACCAACTTGGGCAAATTTCTAGTGGGCTCCAACTTTATAAACATTTGCTCATCAATATTCAAATTTTTCTAACTGATCAGCGAACACCTCAGAAAAAATTTGCTCTTAAACATTCAGATTCTTTCTTAAAAGATAATTAACGGACATCTTAAAACTAGTTTTCGACAAGATTTCATAATTATTGGTGCTAGGACACGTAATTTTTGAAATATCCAAATATACTCAGGGTGCCCTCAGACCACAGCAAGCATGAAAGGAGATCTAAAATCGTAATATCCATTGACATATTAACTAACGACGTAATCTCACGTTGTGGGCGTAGCTAAAAGCATGCCATGATCTGATTACGCGATGGTTAATTATTTTTGGGTCTGTTTTTTACGCGGCGGCCTCAGCCGCCGCGTACATACTATAGTGCAAACGTATGCATCAAGAGCACACGAATGCACCTATTTTTTAGTGTTAAACTGCTGCTAGGTCAGCAATTAACACTGTTTGTGTGGGTCTGTCTGTGCAGATGGTGTGTGTAGGTACGTACTTAGCTACGATCAGCTGCCGGCTGTCATTTACGATCTGTTCAGTGCTGACAATTTTTGCATGTAGAATAGAGTAATTTAACAAAACCTGTCGCAACTATGTTTCGTGGAATATTCATTAGCGAGTCGGAAGCAATAAGTATTGAACTATGTAGTCTAGAAGACTAAATCGCAGCCATGTCATGACGTGGCTACGGAGTCCACGCACAGTATGGATGCCGTTTGCTAGCCCACAATAGCATGAGCTACGCAGTCCACATCAGCTGACTAGCGCATGATGAGCGAGCAGTTGTGTTGTTTACTTGCTGTGAGTCGTAACTGTAACTGCTGCAAATTATACGAAATGTTACTAATTTATGTACGTATTAACATACCTATTACGTACGGTTTTGATCAATATATAAGGTTTCATCTTTTCTGTTGGTGTCAGGATTTGAGCAAAATTCACGCTCTATAAAACTTTTTCCGATGTTTAACATTAATAGGTAGTTGACAAGTTTCTTAAGTATATGTGTTGACTTCAAAAAATTTTAAGTGCCGTGTTTTATATTCGAAGAATATCCTCAGCACTGCAAGCAAGTCGCAACGCAATCTATCTAAAATAAGTTAACTTTACTCACAAAACGTGCTTGTTACCCCTAATAAATGTGCATGTACCGCGCTGCAAAACTGAAAAGAGACTGTCATTTCCTTTCATAATATATGATACATATATGTCACATGTGGCTGAAATACATCTGCAAAAAACGTGCACATTGAAGGGAATCACAATGTGCGATATGTCTGCCTTCACTATTTCAGATCACATTCCTACAGCAGAACTGAAATTCGTTAAATCAGTGACACGCTGAACTGAAATTTTATTCCCAGTTATGCGCTTAACTGAAAATAAATTCAATTTTGACGCTTAACTGAAAATAAAATCAGTTTTGACGCGTAACTGAAAATAAAATCAGTTAACTGATTTAAATCAGTTTTTGGAGTATACCTAAATCAGTTAAGTTATCAGTTAATATTAAGGCTCAAAAATAATTTCAGTTAACGTTAAAGTTAACCCCGAGAAATTAAATCAGTTAACTTTAACTGATAACTTTTTTAAAAAGGTTATCAGTTATCAGTTAACTGAAACACCCTAACTGCCAGGTCGAAATATGTGGTGAGCCGCAGCCGACAGCCCCCTAGAATCAATGTGCTGAAACGAAGAACGGGTGCTCTACCTCCCCCCCCCCCCCGAAATCAAGACATTTCTTGATGTTGGAGCTGAAAACAGATACAGCATCAACTATATACATAAACTCACTCTGCGCAGCTCGCAGCAAACTCCCGCGTTCCGTTCGACCGCATCTGTAGCATTCCAAACTTTCCCGCCACTCCAGACAAAATGGCGTCTCATAGAAATAAACACAATTCTACCTACATACTTGAGCATCCTACTTTTTAGTACTTTACGACATTTTTTGAAACTCAAATATGTTACAATCTAAACGGTCGTTTTTTTTTTAAATTAAAAAAACTGCAAAACACTTGTCACGTTTCAAGGAATATTTTGTACGGATACAGATGACCACCAACAAATATACAGTAACGCTTTGCTGCCTGTATAGAAAAAAATTCACACTCTTAATAATCCCAGAGAATAAGACAAACATTATTATGTACACTTGATACCACAGTGACTGGGCACGGTTACAAAATCACTATCCGTGTACACGGTTAGTTTCGAAGGCTAGTAACCGCGTGTACACGCTAACTGACGGTTACTGCAATTATCCGCGTGTACACGCTAATTATCCGTGTAACCGTTTACACGCTAAGTATCCGTGTAGCCGTTTACACGGATACTAACCGTGTAAACGGTTACACGGTTACTAAACGGTTACACGATTACTAACCGTTATACGCTTACTAAACGGTTACACGGTTACTAAACGGTTACACGGTTACTAAACGGTTACACGGTTACTAAACGGTTACATGATTACTAAAGTACGTCAAGAAGCAGAGGGGGGAGGGAGAATGACCAAGGGAAGGTGCGAACCACCCATCTCTAGATCTGCAGACCAGCAAGCTACCATATAGCTTACTGGGACAATGTCTAGCTGTCAGTACTATAAATCCTTTATATATCTTAAGAATATAGCTTGCACACAAATGCGTATATGAAATACACAGGCAATCGCTTGCGCAGATTGTAGGCTATCTGCATAAATCCAGCAGCCAAGCGACATTTTCTTACGGGTACACATACATAGTGTACACGACTAAACCGCTAAGTAACCGCGGAACACCCCTAAACCGTGTACACGCTAACTTACCGTGTAACCCAGCCAGTTCACAGATAATACGCCTTATTCTCATATCGCGTACACGTTAAGACACAGTACCGCGGAACGTACCGTTTACTCTAAGTGTACCGGTACTCAACAAGTGTACGGTTCAAACATAGCGTAACGGTTACTCTAAGGTAGTGTACCGGTTACACTATCATTTTCGAGTCCACCGTGTCGATTCATACTTACAGCCGTATGTCCGTTCGCCTGCAGATGAGTCCTAGCAGCCTAGTGCAGTGGATCGCCAGCGCATGTGCGTCTTCGTCGATTTTTGCCGGCACGGACATACGGCTGTAGTACTAGCGCGCCTTAGAATGTTCGTTTGCTCTGGATCCCCACCACACACCCCCAACCCCCCCCCCCCCCAAAAAAACCACCAAACACAAACCCAAAACAAAAAAAAAAAACAAAAACAACAACAACAACAAATACCCAAAATATACCCCCCCCCCCCCGACCCTTGTAATTTAGGCGTATATCAGACACGTTGTAACCAGGAAAAAATCTTTAGGGGGAATGACTTTTCGATTGTTTGTAATGGGTGAAAATTAACTTTTTTGCTATTTTAACACAAAAATTTGCGAAATAACAGCACATGCACATGCAAACATATTTGACCGGCCGAAAACATCAGAGCTAAAACTCAAGTTCAAATCACTAAGTCACATAGTTACAAGCTTATAGGGGTCTGGGGGCGGCAACGTGAGTGTGAGAAACTTTTGATTTTTAGGTCGACTTTAGTCAATTGGAAACGTAAAAATACACATTGCTAGAGAGGGGTAGTCATCTCCATCACAACTGGCAGTAATATACATAAGTACTGTAATCGACTAACTGCTTCGTTTCTTGCTTTTTTTTCTCAAAATTTGAACTTTTGGCCAAAGTTTGAACAATGAAAATTCTCCGGCTCCGGCACTTTTTTTGCCGGAGCCGGAGCCGGAGCCGGAGGCTCAAATCCGGCCGGAGCCGGAGCCTCCGGTCGATCGCTAGTACACACACATGCGTATATGAAGTAACACATAAATCCAGCAGCCAAACGAACATTTTTCTTAAGGCTCGATTCATACTTAGTACTTACAGCCGTATGTCCGTTCAGCCGACAAAATGACGAAATAATGACGTCACATGCGCTGGCTGATCCACTGCACTAGGCTGCTAGTGACGTCATTCTGCAGGCTGAACGGACATACGGCTGTAAGTATGAATCGAGCCTAACGGGTACACGAACTCGGAAAATGGATAGTGTAACCGGTTACACTATCCGTTTAGAGTAACCGTTTACGCTATCCGTTTAGAGTAACCGGTTACACTATCCGTTTAGAGTTACCGGTTACACTATCCGTTTAGAGTAAACGGTTACAGTATCCGCGGTTACTGTGTCTTAACGTGTGTACGCTGATCATGAGATAGGCGTATATTATCTGTGGTTATGGCTGGGCACGGTTACACGGTTAAGCTTAGCGTGTACACGGTTAGGGGTCACTATCCGCGGTTACTTAGCGGTTACAGCGTGTACACTATCCGTTTTCCGATTTCGTGTACCCGTTAAGAAAAATGTTCGCTTGGCTGCTGGATTTATGCAGATTAGCCTACAATCGTGCGCAAGCGATTTGCCTGTGTGTTATTTCATATACGCATTTGTGTGCAAGCTATATTCTTCAAGATATATAAAGGCATTTATAGTACTGACAGCTCAGCATTGTCCCAGTAGCTCATATGGTAGCTTGCTGGTCTGCAGATCTAGAGATGGGTGGTTCGCACCTTCCCTTGGTCATTCTCCCTCCCCCCCTCTGCTTCTTGACGTACTTTAGTAATCATGTAACCGTTTAGTAACCGTGTAACCGTTTAGTAACCGTGTAACCGTTTAGTAACCGTGTAACCGTTTAGTAACCGTCTAACCGGTTAGTAATCGTGTAACCGTTTAGTAACCGTGTAACCGTTTACACGGTTAGTATCCGTGTAAACGGCTACACGGATACTTAGCGTGTAAACGGTTACACGGATAATTAGCGTGTACACGCGGATAATTGCAGTAACCGTCAGTTAGCGTGTACACGCGGTTACTAGCCTTCGAAACTAACCGTGTACACGGATAGTGATTTTGTAACCGTGCCCAGTCACTGTGGTATCAAGTGTACATAATAATGTTTGTCTTATTCTCTGGGATTATTAAGAGTGTGAATTTTTTTCTATACAGGCAGCAAAGCGTTACTGTATATTTGTTGGTGGTCATCTGTATCCGTACAAAATATTCCTTGAAACGTGACAAGTGTTTTGCAGTTTTTTTAAATGTAACAAAAAACGACCGTTTAGATTGTAACATATTTGAGTTTCAAAAAATGTCGTAAAGTACTAAAAAGTAGGATGCTCAAGTATGTAGGTAGAATTGTGTTTATTTATGAGACGCCATTTTGTCTGGAGTGGCGGGAAAGTTTGGAATGCTACAGATGCGGTCGAACGGAACGCGGGAGTTTGCTGCGAGCTGCGCAGAGTGAGTTTATGTATATAGTTGATGCTGTATCTGTTTTCAGCTCCAACATCAAGAAATGTCTTGATTTCGGGGGGGGGGAGGTAGAGCACCCGTTCTTCGTTTCAGCACATTGATTCTAGGGGGCTGTCGGCTGCGGCTCACCACATATTTCGACCTGGCAGTTAGGGGTGTTTCAGTTAACTGATAACTGATAACCTTTTTAAAAAAGTTATCAGTTAAAGTTAACTGATTTAATTTCTCGGGGTTAACTTTAACGTTAACTGAAATTATTTTGAGCCTTAATATTAACTGATAACTTAACTGATTTAGGTATACTCCAAAAACTGATTTAAATCAGTTAACTGATTTTATTTTCAGTTACGCGTCAAAACTGATTTTATTTTCAGTTAAGCGTCAAAATTGAATTTATTTTCAGTTAAGCGCATAACTGGGAATAAAATTTCAGTTCAGCGTGTCACTGATTTAACGAATTTCAGTTCTGCTGTAGGAATGTGATCTGAAATAGTGAAGGCAGACATATCGCACATTGTGATTCCCTTCAATGTGCACGTTTTTTGCAGATGTATTTCAGCCACATGTGACATATATGTATCATATATTATGAAAGGAAATGACAGTCTCTTTTCAGTTTTGCAGCGCGGTACATGCACATTTATTAGGGGTAACAAGCACGTTTTGTGAGTAAAGTTAACTTATTTTAGATAGATTGCGTTGCGACTTGCTTGCAGTGCTGAGGATATTCTTCGAATATAAAACACGGCACTTAAAATTTTTTGAAGTCAACACATATACTTAAGAAACTTGTCAACTACCTATTAATGTTAAACATCGGAAAAAGTTTTATAGAGCGTGAATTTTGCTCAAATCCTGACACCAACAGAAAAGATGAAACCTTATATATTGATCAAAACCGTACGTAATAGGTATGTTAATACGTACATAAATTAGTAACATTTCGTATAATTTGCAGCAGTTACAGTTACGACTCACAGCAAGTAAACAACACAACTGCTCGCTCATCATGCGCTAGTCAGCTGATGTGGACTGCGTAGCTCATGCTATTGTGGGCTAGCAAACGGCATCCATACTGTGCGTGGACTCCGTAGCCACGTCATGACATGGCTGCGATTTAGTCTTCTAGACTACATAGTTCAATACTTATTGCTTCCGACTCGCTAATGAATATTCCACGAAACATAGTTGCGACAGGTTTTGTTAAATTACTCTATTCTACATGCAAAAATTGTCAGCACTGAACAGATCGTAAATGACAGCCGGCAGCTGATCGTAGCTAAGTACGTACCTACACACACCATCTGCACAGACAGACCCACACAAACAGTGTTAATTGCTGACCTAGCAGCAGTTTAACACTAAAATAGGTGCATTCGTGTGCTCTTGATGCATACGTTTGCACTATAGTATGTACGCGGCGGCTGAGGCCGCCGCGTAAAAAACAGACCCAAAAATAATTAACCATCGCGTAATCAGATCATGGCATGCTTTTAGCTACGCCCACAACGTGAGATTACGTCGTTAGTTAATATGTCAATGGATATTACGATTTTAGATCTCCTTTCATGCTTGCTGTGGTCTGAGGGCACCCTGAGTATATTTGGATATTTCAAAAATTACGTGTCCTAGCACCAATAATTATGAAATCTTGTCGAAAACTAGTTTTAAGATGTCCGTTAATTATCTTTTAGAAAGAATCTGAATGTTTAAGAGCAAATTTTTTCTGAGGTGTTCGCTGATCAGTTAGAAAAATTTGAATATTGATGAGCAAATGTTTATAAAGTTGGAGCCCACTAGAAATTTGCCCAAGTTGGTACGTGGTACCTATCTTACCTAGTCACTCTGAGGTACCTAAATGGGTACCCCCTCATCAGCCAATCAGATTGCAGTAGCCTTTAGCTTCGCCTACGAGCAAGCTACCGTAATCCCACGTGCAGCGGTATATGTGACGTTGCGAGTAATGCTGTATTTACATTTTTTTAGCATTTTTCTGCTCCAACGACATATTATAAGACATAAATAAAGTCTTGGTTAACTGATGGTGCTTAGTTAAAACTATTACATAATTTTTTTAAACAATCGCTGTAGAAAATGCTTTTTTTTGCCTTTTTATGCCATTTTTTAAGAATATTTCATTTCAGCTGCGTCTTTGTTAATTAAAATCATTTTGTAAAATTCTAAGACAGTTCCATTCAGTAAACCAAGACTTTGTTTGTCTTATAATAAGTCTTTGGGGCAGAAAAATGCTAAAAAATGGAAAGACAGCATTACTCGCAACGTCACATATACCGCTGCACGTGGGATTACGGTAGCTTGCCCGTAGGCGGAGCTAAAGGCTACTGCAATCTGATTGGCTGATGAGGGGGTACCCATTTGGGTACCTGGTACCCATTTAGGTACCTCAGGTACCCAGTTGGGTAGGGGTACTCATTTGGGTACCTTTTTGGCCGTTATTGTGCAACGCATCTACCGCGCTGCCAAGCTGGCCGATGGGAAGAGTGTCATACTCTTCCCATTGTGTACTCTTGCTATTTTCAAGAGTACATAATAGGAAGAGTATGACACTCTTCCTATTATGCCTAGCAGCGCGCGTCCAATGCGCAGCGCGAAATAGGCCTTTTATGTACGGCCCCCCCTCAACTGAAGACCCCGTACTCAACTGAGGGGGGGGTACCCCGTGCTCAACTGAGGGGGGGGGTACCCCCCCTCAACTCAGCACCCCGTCTTCAGTTGAGGGGGGGGGGACCCCCCCCTCATTTCAAGACACTGACAAAGTCTTTGCGCTACCCCCCCCCCTAATTTCTTTACCCCTTCTTCTGTTGTGGGGGGGGGTACCCCCCCCCCCCTCAGTTCAGCACATCAACAAAAGTCCTTGTCAGTGTCTTGAAATGAGGGGGGGGGGTACCCCCCCCTCAACTGAAGACGGGGTGCTGAGTTGAGGGGGGGGGGGTACCCCCCCTCAGTTGAGCACGGGGTCTTCAGTTGAGGGGGGGTACCCCCCCTCAAAACCGTACATAAACGGGCTATTTCGCGCTGCGCATTGGACGCACGCCCGTAGGCATAATAGGAAGAGTGTCATACTCTTCCTATTATGTACTCTTGCTATTATGTACTCTTGATAATAGTTGTGTCACTCTTATAGACGAAGAGTCAGTCTTCATTTATTTAGATGTGTGGTGGTTTTAAAATTTTTGACCAGCGCTGTTGTAACATAAATCCTAGAGTGTACATTTGAGTATTGTCTCTCCACTGCCAAATGCGAACCCACGGATGTAGTCTCTGTCGAAGATACGGCCAAGCAATGTAGCTATTAAGGGCTAAGGGCCAATGCCTAAACTCGATTAAGCGGACTAAGCAGATTAAAATTTGTTTTGGCATTAACTCATGACATCGACTATGATTTCATCTAAAATTTCGCACTGCAAATGTTTGTAACACCACCCGCTTGTACATCAAATTTTGTAAGGCTATCTCCACCACACTGAGATTAGTTTATTGGGCAAACAAACTTTAATCCAATCGGTTTAATCCACGTTTTAACAAAGGTGTTACTTTCAGCTAGCTTCACCGTTCGAATATATACCTACTGATGTATGATATGAATAAGTTGATTAATAGTGAGATGTTATAGTTAGTTTAAGGAGTTTGTTTACTTGCAGCGTGTGCTACGCCACGTGCTGTCTGTAGACGACCCTGTCTCACTGTAAAACACAGCACGCATAATTATTACATCACATTAACTAACACATCACCGCAGTAAACTATAACTATCCACTCACTCTCATTCTTTCACCTATCCTTTCTGTTTAGGTAGTTAATTTAGTTTGGTGTGGATTGTAGACTGGGTTTTGTAATGCAATCTCGTATCTTCTATTAGTAAAGTGTAGACCATCGAGTAGGTATAGGTATATCAGAACGTGACCTTAAATGCCGGTGCATTCTTATTCTTGTTCCTATCGTTTTGCTTTTAAGCAGTTCCAAAACACAACCTAGCTAAATGAGCGTATTTTTAGCTTGAAGAAAGTTAAGATCAAGTCCAGTTCTCATACAAATAACTACCCGAAAAGACTGTCATTGCGTCACAATTGAAAACTGTCCCTGTCCCTAGGTTCTTGTGGTCAAGTAATATGAACTGAGCTTATTACGTTCGACCTGCCATGCGTAAGCGTGATTGCAGCGCAGCTCTGCATTGGCGGCCGCAAGACGGGTTTGCAAAGACAATCAGAAACTAGCAGCTATTGTTGGCCGCTTGCACGCTTACAGTAGCTGCGTCTAGTGCTTGTCCGCGTGTGCGTGCCAGTCCGCACTACCACAACAACAACAACAACAACAGCAACAGCGAGTGCAACAGCAACCAGAGGTAGACTGACTGCTTGCTAACAATAGCCACCGTTTGTTTACCCACGAGCAGGGTCACACCTCTCCTGCCCTCACTGCTTATACTCTCACCCAACAAACGTCTTCATTTCTTTCTTTCTTTCCCCGCAACACTAACATATTTCAAAGTTTGTCAACAATAGGACTGATTTTACGGTAGCAGTTAAACCCGGCTCATGCTTGACCTTAAGGACAGGGACAACGACGATTTTTGATTAGCGGGTGCGAAATTGTAGTTGAATTCTTTTTTGCTAATTTCTTATGACTAGACTTGATCTGAACTTTGATTGTGATTGAAGAAATTGCTATACGTTGTTTTTATAGTTTTTGTGGAATTGCTTTGCAACGAAGTTATGAACAATAATTGTGATATTGGTCATACCTATGTCGTAACGTGGGATTTGGATTGAGCTAGAACTAAGGGTCTAACCCAAAATAGATTACCTAAACGGATTAGATTAAAATTTGTTTGGTTAATAACTTATTTCAACGTTTAGGTAGAAGTATCTAATTTTGCACACTAATGGGCGGTGCTTTGGTATGGCATATTACATTTCGTTTCAGACGATTGCATGAGATATTGGCAAAACAATTTTTAATCTGATTCCTTTAAATCCGTTTTAGCAAGAGTACATAATAGCTTCTCACTCTATATAGAAGAAGAGTGAGACACTCTCCAGCCTGCCTGTGTTCTAGCACAGGCAGATGCGCTGGTCGTTTTCAGGCTACATGTTGACATTCTATGCAACATGTGACTGGCCAATCAGAAGCGAGCTTCTATTCTCTGATTGGCAGACGCCTGTGCACGTGCTCCAATCATAAAACGGGATAGGAATAAAGGTTAATAACTCATTATTTAATTATAGTCTGCTTGTAAAAACATTAAAAAATGTTTGTAAATACCTTCGGGGATACTTTGGCAAACTTTCAGCGAAATTGATTGAGAAACTTTGAAGAAATTCAGAAAAGTTTATATCTCAAAAGTTTCTCAATCAATTTCGCTGAAAGTTTGCCAAAATATCCCCAGAGGTATTTGCAAACCTTTTTTGATGTTTTTGCAAGCAGACTATGAACAAATAATGAGTTATTAACATTTTATTCCTATCTTAATGCTTATCAACGCATCAGCGATTATATAGGTACTAAAGTGTGTTACGCAGGGAATCTACACGCTGATTGGCCAGTCACATGTTGCATAGAATGTCAACATGTAGTCTGAAAACGACCAGCGCATCTACCTGTGCTAGAACACAGGCAGGCTGGAAAGTGTCTCACTCTTCTTCTATATAGAGTGAGACGCTATTATGTACTCTTGGTTTTAGTAATTGGCCCTTAAGCAAGGGTTTATAGGTATGTAACTGTAAACCACTGTGCTGTAAAAAATGTGAACAGTTTTGTATATTCCAAGTTCATCTGTCAAACTGTGACATTGACGTGACCTTTTGTTTAGACGTATTTGGGTGGGCCCCGTCAACTTTGGCCAGCTAACTTGTGCTTGTCAAACTTTGCTCAAGTTTCCCCAAAGCCTACTTCTGATGGACGAATTTCGAGTTAGCAGCTCTGTGGATTGCCGAAAAGTAAGATCGGTGGGTTTTCTATTGCGTTATTGGGTTTTGTCTCTTCTGTTGGTTTTTAAGGTAACGTACATAGGTATGTAGGAATTCCAGATGTAGGGCTTTATATTGCCTACACTTGGAATTGGTTGTAATAGTGTGAACAATTTGTCCGTTCAGCCGGCAAAATTACGAAATAATTACGCCATAACAAAATAGATGATCAGTATGTTGCGTGATTATTTCGCAATTTTGCCGGCTTAACGGACACACGGCTATTAGTCGACCTAATAAATTGTAGTGGCATTAAGAGTACACCATGTCATACACTTATGTACTCTTGGTGGTATTTTTTCAGTCAAATAAACCGTTAATGGAGAAACGCCGACGTGCCAGAATTAACGCTAGCCTGGATGAACTAAAGGAAATACTACTGCAGACAAAAGCCATGGAGCGCCGTCACAAAAGCGCCCCTAATGCGGTACTGTATTGTAAATTTACTTTTTAGGTACATGTTTTTTAATTTTTTTCTTAAAATTTCTACATATGAAAACGAAAATAATTTCAATTCTGCGTGTTTTTACAACATGACTAATACAAAGATTACAGTAGGTTATCACTCTTTAACGGACATAAGTGTCAAGATACTAAGATAGGAAAAAAGTTACTAATTGACTTGACTTGACTCAACATTAACTCAGAGTTAGGGCGTTACAATATAATTAAAGTGTTAAGGTAATTGTAGGCAGAAACATTTTGTATGTATGCTTCAGCAGAATGAATTGGCAAACAAGATATTAACCTTTCTCATTTTTATCAATTGATTTCACTATAGATTTGTCACAATATACCTGATGGTATTGCAAGCGCTTGCAATGTTTTTGCAACCTCGCTATAGTCTATAAATTATCACTGTCTAACGGTTAACATGTCCGTCCAGTCAGCAAAATTAAGACTAAATCTGGTCATTAAGGTGGCGCTCTGAATAGCCGACTTTGGGCGATAAAATTTTTCACGTAAGTTTTCGTTAACTAACTTAAGAAGAAAAGTTGTTGCAAATTAAATCAGCTTTCATTTGATGTATATAACGTCAAATTTTGTTCAACTTGAAATTTTAACCTAATTTTCAATGGGAAAAAATCTTAAAATTGATACACCGAAAAATTCTGTATGGCTTTTGGTACTTTTTGAAGCAGTTCTTTGTAGCTAATTGCTAGTTGCAACTTTTCAAAAAGTCGTTTGTGTAGGCAAACTTTTCTAAAAAAATTTCCAAAATACGTTGCCCAACATTGACAAAAATACACTATTTTTCAAACTAATTTTTCGTTAGCTACTTTTTGGCTTCTGAAACTTTTCTCAACGGATTTTAGTACAGAAAAATTAGCTCTATTTTTTGGAAAATACGTATGTGTAGGCAAAATTCAGGTTTCTGAAATATGGCTATAGCGTACATTTTTTTCAGATTACTGTCAGCTGCAAAAACCGATCCGGATGAAACTTTGTAAACTGTTAGAGCAGATATATATGGAGGTGCCGAACTTCTTGAATTGTAATTATTATGATTTGGCTCAATATGATAGGCTTTTTAAAACGTCACTTTTGATAAAAATCAAAATAACTAAAAATTTATTGCAAATCACAAAAATTCAACAAAAATGGCACCTCGGCAAGATAATTGTCTTTAATTTAAGCTATAGATTGTTAAATTTGGTTGAGGCACCATTGAGCTACGTCATTTCAAAAATTAGTCAAATTTTTCAACATTTCAATTTTGATGCAGTCATAAAACTTGCTAAAATGTTCCGAGAGTCATCAAACTTTGCAAAAATGCTTGCCTGGTGTTCATCTTGATTGCACTTAAGCAAAAAAGTTTGTATCACGAAAAACCAAAAAATTATAGCAATTTGACTTATTGGAAGTTACTCAGAGCGCCCCCTTAATGATACGTGTTTTGAGACGTGCCTTTGTTTATATGCATGATTCCATTACAAAAACTAACTGTTGTTTTTATTACGGTGTGAATTAAGATGTTAGGTAAGATGACCTTGAGGCTTATACGACAACTCACGTTCGTATTATTTGGCATGATCATAAATTCACGTGTGCAGTCTCAAAAACGGTGCAGAGAAAACTGGTATTTTAATGAACAACTTTTTAAACGAATTTTTTGCATTTTGGACACGCTTAGGAATGTGCACACTTTGAGATAAACCGAGAAAACCTTGCAATTAGTTAAATAAATAAGCTATGTAAATATGAAATATGAGGTACGCGAAACAGGTAAATACTAAATAACGATTACAAAGTCGAAATAAACATCTCTGGGTTATTTTTTTCTGATGATTTAATTACGCTTAACTTGTTAAGTTGTTACATATGTCACCTAGTTCTGGTGTAGTGGCCATCGAGACTTAGGGCCGTGGTGTAGTGGTTAGCATTCTCGACGTCGACGTGAGCGGTCTGGGCTCGATTCCCAGTGCATCCACTTTTCTTTCGAAATTAGAACTCTGTTTTCACATTTCTTTCCCTAGATATAAATAAGACCTTATTTCCTATCTGGCATTTCTTATTTCTACCTAGTGGAAACCGGAAATAGTCGGTATTTGTATTTTTTCAGGAAGTGCGCAATGGTGTGGGACAAAGCAAGTGGGAGAAGGCAGATATTCTGGAGATGACCGTGGAACACCTGCGGGCACTGCAGCAGACCAGCACCCATTCCCGTTAGTTGATGTTTCTGTGAACGCTCGCGTTTAAAAAACGCCAATTATTTTCACGTACCCAGAAAGGCATAAAGTGATTCTCGCGTCCCCAGAAATTTTTTTTATGTCCCCATGCCACTAATTGGCCAATCTTGATGAAGTGAGGTCATAAACATGTCTGATGTGACATCTTATGACTATTGTTTCGATAATAACAGACAGGTCAAAAGTTTCACCTTTTATACAGCATAGTAGTTTTTTTTAAATTCTATTAGATGTAACAAAATATTAACTTTGACTTTTCTGGTTGCAGTTCTGCACTAGCTTTATGTATATTAATTTGTTTAGTGTTTTTGTTATGTTTAGGCTCGCGGAAAAGCATAAAGCAATTACAAAAAACTAGAACTATAGTTATTATTAATACATTTAATTTTTAGTTTTATATTTTGAGTTTGTGATGCTTTTCAGTAAATTCTCCTATGTAATAAGCATGGGGACGTGAAAATAACCGTCCTTTCAAAAATAGCAATATGAGTTAATAACTGGCAATGCATATGCGGTGGATATTGCTTGCTAAGCCTAAGCCTGAGCCTCAGCCCAACTCAGAGTTCCAGAAACTATATAAGCCAATCAATGGAGATGTGCTAAATGTAAGATTTGTAGAACTCAGCAACAAACGATTAATAGCTCAGCTGGTAGATTATTAATCTCGGCTCAGACCGTTTTTGGCTTTGTGCGGAATTAACCACGAGGTCGTATACAAAGTGTTACAGTTGGAAATTAACTGAGCTTCTGCTAGTGTAACCTTACATTACATACCAGTTAGTGTTTGTGACCGGCCGCGAAAGCCAACGGCCGGCCCCGGCCGGCCGGCCGGCGGCCGGGCCGGCGGAGAAGTTCGACCGGCCGGCCGGCCGCCGGCCAGTGAAAAGCGGCCGGCCGGCCGCCCGCAGCGGCTGAATTTTTGGATAACACCAATTGATCCAAGTCCAGAGTATCATATTGGCATAAATTTAACCTGCCGGATTGTTATGCCGGCCTAACTTTGTCAGTCGGGTGAATCTGGGTGGCCGGCCGGCCGGCCGATTTTGACCGGCCGGCCGGCCGGCTGACTTTAGCCGGCCGGCGACCATCAGGCCGGCCGGCGGCCGCCGCCGGCCGGCCTGCCGAAAATTCCGGCCGGTCACAAACACTAATACCAGTATCGGTGTCTAAGAACTTTACATTTTCGTGCAGCAGTAAAATATTCATTAAGGCTTTATTCTTAAAAACAATTGCATGTCCGTTCACCGTAGGAACTTAGATTCGACCTAAAAAGCCTTACGCCGCTGATACAGTATAGCTTGTGAAATGATTTGTGATGTGCTTTAACATTTTTCCAGCTGAACGAACATATAGCTTCAAGTATAAATCGCCGCTAAAGTGAAGCGGATACTCTAGAGGTCAAGGTGCTTGTTCGAAACCTGTTCGTTTAATGTTTCAGCTTGTGAATCAGACCCCCTCTGGATGTCTCAGTTCGTGGCTGGCTTCACAGAGTGTGTGAAACTTGTGCAAGGCTGGTCCCTGACCGAATGTGCCCCCCCTGAAACACAGGGCGCCCTGGTGGACTATCTTCTGGCTCATCTCAACAATCTCACCCAGACCCCCTCGGATCACACCAGTTCACTTTCCCCCCTCTCCCCAAACTCGAACGCTCATTCTTGGTCCCCCCTTTCTTTAAGCAGACACCCCTCACCCACTACCAAGCAAAGGCAGTCGCTTTGGAGACCCTGGTAAATATGCCTTGGCACAAAGTTTTGGCACAGCTTTGGCAGTTTACAACTTTTCTTGAGATATTAAAGTCTGACCAGAAATTGCTGAAACCTGTGACAAAACAGGTGGCGTGATTTTTGTGACTACTCGTTGTACTCTTGCTGCTTTCAATTGGTTTTTTTTGTAATGAAATCGCGTGTTTCTTTTGTATCATGGTCCAGCATTTGTTATTGAGACTTTAGTCTCATCAATAAGTGTTGAACACAGCATCTACTCGTAGGGATGTTTTCAGTTAACTGCTAACTGATTCATTTTCAGTTAAAGTTAAGCAGGTACAGTTAACTGATAATAACTGATAACTGAACTGCTCTGATTTTGAAAAGCAGTTAAAAACTGATAACTTAACTGCACAATTCCTAAATGCAGTTTTTATTTTGTATAAAATATCACGGTTAAGACTAGCTACCGCGTTGGCTGACTGAACTGTAAGCCAATGGGGTAGCTAGTCAATCTGGGATTTTATTAGTGATTAAAACGTGATAGTGGATAGTTTTGAGTCTTGTTTCAAAAAATTGTACCCATTTTATTCCTGCTTTACTGGTTGTTCTGAAAAAGAGCTTTGAAAATAGCCTCATGAAAAAAACTGCGATTCTGGAACTACCACCTTAAATGAATGATCAGACTTGAATTTCCAGTTTAGAACCACTTAAGGTTCTGCCTGTTATTTTATTTGATTCATTGTTTTATGTTTTATTCTATTCTGGGCATTGCTTTGCGCCCATTCTTCCAAGAGTTTATGCCATTTACAGTTGCAACTTGGCAGTTGTTACAGAAGTTTAAAGTTTTCGTTTTGAAATAAATGTTTGATCCCATGTTGACAAGAGGTTTTTTACGCGGCGGCCTCAGCCGCCGCGTATATACTATATTACAAAAGGTGAATTAACACGTATCTCCAGATTACTGTGTTAATCGCCTTGTAGAAAGTGGAAGGTCCTAAAAATACATTCTTTGTGTGAGCGTGTGTGCCCACAGTGTGTGTTCGATCTTCGATTTCAGCGTGTAACATATAGGCTAGTGGTATACGGTGAATGCATATATCATATCACGCCTTCATTTGTGCTAGATAACTTTGCAAACAAGCAAAAGTTTACTGCAAAAGTAACCCAGTGAGTGAGTAGGGTGAACGTTTGACAACATTAGGCCTGTTGCGCAGTAAAAATTAATCGCAAACAAAAGTAACTTTTAACAGTTCAAGAATGCATCGTTGGAAGAATATGACACTCTACCTGAAATAGAGTTAATTGTTTTAGCTACTCTTGTACTGTGACCAGTTACGTCGGTAAATGTAAAAAAAGCAAGTTTCAAAAAAACTAAGCCTAAAAAATTTCAAGTCACCCCAGTAGACAGAGTCGCAAACTGCAGTCGGTTTTATGCTTTTTAGTCTTCTGAGCTCATGATTTTCTTTGGCGGCGGTGTAGCATTGGGCACAATTAGCAGCATTTTCAACAGAAGGAGTCTTTATGTGCTGTTTGATTTAATGGAAATTTAGTAATCATATTACACAGAAAAAAACTAATGAAACTAAATTCAACCATGTTTATTTTTAAAATTAAAAATAGCCGCAAAATATAATGGTATTTGAATTCAAGGCATAATGGCAAAATATTGTAAAAAAATGTGTCCCGATTATAGATATAACGAAAACTAAAAATTTTAACTCAGCGGCATGTTTACGACCCGAAAAAATTAGGGTTACGGGACCTTCACAGGAGTAGGCCTACAGCCTCTACTCGACCCGACCCAAAAAGTTACTCGACCCATTTTTTCCAAACTTCGTGTAAAAAATAAATTTGAACAGAATTTGAAAAATCTAAAGAAGTGAAATGTCCATAAGTAGACCATTGAAAGTTTCCAGACAGAAAAGATTAAGTTGAACTATTTTTCGCAAAAGTTTGATTTAGAAAAACATAAAAAAAATTTTATCCACCGGGATTTGATCCGGGAACCTATCGAATCCGAAACGAGAATCGTACCACTAGACCACCGAGTCCTACAAGTAAGATAGTTTCTAAATAACATTAAATGCGATTAAGTGCAACACAGAATCTCAGTAGACCTTCTACTATCAGTACAGTTATGTCGTACTGCTAACAGGGAAATTTACAAGATATCAGTAACATCTGAAGAAGAAACTAATAAAGAGGTACGTAAATCATAGCGGTTTTCGATTTTAACATCTGTATAAAAAAGATATTTGACATTCAAGGCCGGTTGGCTCAGGTGGTAGTGCGTTAAGCATTTGCTGAGCATCTGATCCCAAGTCAGAAGTTTGGGGGTTCGAATCCCCACCGGTTCTCAGTTTTTACATTCTGAGTATTCTGAGAGGCATCGATTTCTAGCGTTATTTACTAACACTGGAAAGGTAGACCTTTCAGAACACTGGAAGGGTAGGCCTTACAGTGTTATATATTTAACCGTGGAAAATCGACCTACCGGAAATAACAGGTAAGTCTATCTATTTGAAGATTCTGCAAATTCTATACAAACCAAGTATAAAGTACCTGTTGCGCTGTGGCGCAACAGGAAAAAACATAACACAGGCAGTAATATGACGAAACTTGGCGCAGCACTACTGGACTGTTTATCAGCGCATCGGTAGCATGATACTTTGAGTTCCGAAAGCCGTTGGCAAACCACGCCTTGGCAAGTCCATGCATGCGATAACACAAGCGGCTGAACAAAATACTGTGATAGCTGACGTTTGTTTGCACACGACATCGAGTTTCAACATTACGTATTTATGTCTGTCTTGCTGAAATTGAACTGTTTTCGCACATGCATTTGCATTGAATTTTCACACAACTTATTTGTTTTCGATAAGAGTCTTATATTATTAGTATATAATCATTAACAAGATTATGAATATCTGATAAATAGATTTTGAAAGCAACATGTTGCAGCTTAACATAAAAGTGTTAGCTTTAAGAAATTTAGTGCCGCGTTATATATTCGAAGAATATCCTCGGTCTGTACGTAAGAATATCGCAGCATACCTAAACTATCTAAAAGTGGTTTAACTTTACTCGCAAGACGTGCTTGTTGTTTTGAGTAGATTCAAATATTAGTAATTAAAAAGTTAATAACTAAAAGTTAATTAAGTTTTAATTTAGTAGAAACTACGTGAAAACTTTAGCAAACATCGGGATTAGCGGAGAAAGAAACCAGCATTTTTAAAGAAATACTGAAAATATTTTCAGTTAAAGTTATCAGTTACAGTTAAGTTAACTTAACTGTAACTGAACTGATTAAAATTTTGCAAAATTAACTGATAACTGAACTGATCTAAGTTTAACCTAATCAGTTAACTGATTAACTGAACTGATTAAGATTTCGATAACTGAAAACATCCTTATCTTCCCGCTGCACTGTTGATGGTCGCAATTTGTTCTTTTAGCAATGAAATCGGACGTTTTGTTTTGTCTCAGTGTTCTACCCTTTTTGGTCAGACTTTACTCGGAAACAGTCTACTTTTTATTGTGAATGACTATTTGTGGAGTGACATGCAGCATTCAATATATCCTGATATGGTCCTATGCTTGTGATCCACTATATATATATATATATATATATATATATATATATATATATATATATATATATACGTGGATCACAAGCATAGGACCATCTCCAATGTATGAAGCTCCACAAATAGTCATCACAATAAAAAGTCAACTGTCCGAGTAAAGTCTGACCAAAAAGGGTAGAACACTGAGACAAAACGAAACGTCCGATTCATGCTAAAAAACAAATCAACCATCAACATGGCGCTGAAAGATAGTAAATGTAGTATGGAAATATACATTCAGATAATCAGTTCATGATAGGTTAATCATCTATCTAATTGCAAAATTTAATCAGTTCAGTTACAGTTAAGTTAACTAACTGTAACTGATAACTAACTGAAAATATTTCAGTATTTCTTTAAAAATGCTCGTTTTCTTCTCGCTAATCCAAATGTTAAAGTTTTCACGTAGTTCCTACTAAATTAAAACTTAATTAACTTTTAGTTATTAACTTTTTAATTACTAATATTTGAATCTACTGACAGCACGGTTAAATTTAACCGCTTTTGCGATGGTTTAGGTATATTGCGAATCTACGTACAGACCGAAATTATTCTTTCGAATAGTGAACGTACAAATTTCTTAAAGCACTTTATGTTAAGCTCCAACATGTTGTTCAAAATCTATTTATAGGATATTCATAATCTTGTTAATGATTATATACTAATAATATAAGACTCTTATCGAAAACAAATAAGTTGTGTGAAAATTCAATGCGAATAGTGTGCGAAAACAGTTCATTTCGCAAGGCGTTAAAATCTTTTTTCGTAATGTGAAATTCGATGTGTGCGAACGAACGTCAGCTATCACAGTCCTTTGTTCAGCCGCTTGTGTTATCGCATGCATGGACTTGCCGACATGGTTACCAACGGCTTCCGGAACTCAAAGTATCATGCCGATGCGTCTGATATGGCCTACGCCAAGATTACTGCCTGTGTTATCTTTTTTGTATACGCGCCACAGCCGCTTTATACTTTGGTTTGATAGAGAATTTGCAAATCTTCAAATGATAGACTTACCTGTTATTTCCGGTCAGGCGATTTTCCACGGTTAAAATACAAATTGGTAAGGCCTACCCTTCCCCAGTGTTACTAAAGGTCTACCTTTCCAGTGTTAGTAAATAACGCTAGAAATCGATGCCTCTCAGAAAAACAGAATGTAAAAACTCAGAATCCGGGGGAGTTGGAACCCCCAAACTTCTCGACTTGAGGATAATCATGCTCAGCAAATGCTAACGCAGTTATCACCTAGCCCAACCGGCCTTGATGTTCAAAATTTTTTTTTTTATACAGATGTTAAAATCGAAAACCGCTATGATTTACGTACCTCTTTATTAGTTTCTTCTTCAGATGTTACTGATATCTTGTAAATTTCCCTGTTAGGCATTACGACATAAGACTGTACTGATAGTAGAAGGTCTACTGAGATTCTGTGTTGCACTTAATCGCATTTAATGTTATTTAGAAACTATCTTTGTAGTATTGGGGCCAATTGCTAGCCGTTACGGATCTAGGTTCCCCGGATCAAATCCCGGTGGATAAAATTTTTTTTATGTTTTTCTAAATCAAACTTTTCGAAAAATAGTTTCAACTTTTTTAATCTTTTCTGTCTGGACTTAATGGCTACTATGGACATTTCACTTTCTTACAGATTTTTCAAATTCTGTTCAAATTTATTTTTTACACGAAGTTTGGAAAAAAATGGGTCGAGTCTTGTCGGTCGAGCAGTAGGCCTACTCCTGTGAAGGTCCCTAACTTTTTCGGGTCGTAAAAATGCCGCTGAGTTAAAATTTCCAGTTTTCCGTTATATCTATAATCGGGAAAATTTTTTACAATATTTTGCCATTATCCTTAAATTCAAATACCATTATATTTTGCGGCTATTTTTTAAATTTTAAAAATAAACATGGTTGAATTTAGTTTCATTAGTTTTTTTCTGTGTAATATGATAACTAAATTTCCATTAAATCGAAACAGCACATAAAGACTCCTTCTGTTGAAAATGCTGCTAAGTGCCCAAATGTACACCGCCGCCAAAGAAAATCATGAGCTCAGAAGATTAAAAATCTAAAACCGACTGCAGTTTGCGACTCTGTCCTACTGGGGTGACTTGAAATTTTTTAGGCTTAGTTTTTTTGAAACTGGCTTTTTTTACATTTACCCGACGTTAAACTGATTTTCACAGTTTACAAGAGTAGCTAAAACAATTAACTCTATTTCAGGGAGTGTCATATTCTTCCAACGATGCATTCTTGAACTGTTAAAAGTTACTTTTGTTTGCGATTAATTTTTACTGCGCAACAGGCCTAATCTCGTCAAACATTTTCACCCCTTACTCACTATTTTGGCTGCGGGTTCACAAA